>JAOWBL010000002.1:6007087-6048137 GCA_028564865.1 Zenarchopterus dispar
TATGTATATATACATATATACATATATATGTATATATATATACTTACATACACATTTATCTATATCTATCTGTATATATATCTATCTATACATATATATTTGTACATATATATATATACATATATATATATATGTATATATATATATATATATATGTATATATATATGTACATATATATATATATATATGTGTATATATATATATATATATACACATATGGTAGCATTTTTGTAGGCTCCGACAGGTGATTGTCAGCAATATGCTAACATGCGCTATGAACGCTATGAATCATTTAGACTATTGGTGGTCTTAAGTAGTGAACACCAGCAACACATAAGCATTGGTTGGTATAAGTAATCTATATGTTGTTGAAATTTTCTGTCAAAGTTTGTAATATATTGTTTATATATTATGTCCAACCCTTTCTGAATCCTCTATGCATACACCCAAAATTGAAGAAAAAACGTTGATACTTCAGTATATACCATCATTTTTTTTGCTTGGTTCTCATACGCTGGCTAAATCATCAAGGTGTGACAGGGTCTTTATGTATGCATTTCCCAACTTATTGTTCCAACTTATTGTTTTTCCCATTTGGGCTTGTGATATTGGGCAAAGCAAAGATAACTTTCCAATGATGAGTATTTTCTGTTAATGTCAGACAATGATCAGATCTGTGTTGGACTGCTCATTAATGGTGTCATGTTAAAAAGGATCTGCATTATTTCCACATGCTTTAAATACCCTTAAATTATCCTTTGCTTCACATCAACTGGGTTATGAATTCTTTTTCTTTTTCTTTTCTCTCACCACCTATCAGTTATTCATTGTGTTTTCTTTTCTTTTTTCTTTTTTTTTTTTTTGACTACATGGTCACAAGTATTATTAGCAAAATACAGTTCTTTGCAAAGCAGCAAAGCAATACTGGTCAGTGGAGGGTGGATGGATCCTGCAACGAGATAGGCACATTAGAAACTACACTTTACTACACTTGAGAAGAAAAAAAAAGCCAAAACATGAAAAAATGGGGGAAAAAAAACTACCGTGTTTAACTGCAAGAATGTTTGTGACTTTCATCAAAAACAAAAAGAAGTTACTCCTAAATTTGACAACTGAACCTCAAGTTGCTCATGAAGACTCAGAGAGACAGTTCTGAGAGCAGATATTTTGGATGCTAATTTGACTGATAATTGCATATATTTGCTTAAATTCTGCTTACAAAATGCTTTTATATAGTCAATTGAAGTGATACACAAATGTAAGAAAAAAAACCTTAAGGCCCTAGCTTCCTTGGAAATCATGCAGAAACACAGAAATAGAAAGAATCATTGGGAAATCTATCAAAGCGTAGAAACTTAAACCTTCAAACACATCAATAAATTTAATCCAGCACATATCGGTCTCTTCAGGATCCCCATTCATAACTTGATGTGTTTATGTCATCGTCTAAAGCAGGAGGCAGAAATAGTATCTGGAGAGCGTTATTGGCCTTTCATTAATCTTATTGCTAAACACTTTACACACTGGTGTTATTTTAAAATACCTTTTCTAATGCAGTTTAATCTCAGAGCTACCTTGGATCTCCACAACAACCTCTTACTCTGCAGTGAACTGTGGAAGTGCGTCCATTTACATGTTTACTTTATTATGCTGCAATGATAAAGTAATCATTATCACCTTAAAATGCATGAAAATAAAACGTGATGATGTTTGCAGTTAAGTACTAGTTGGAAAGTGTCACATACAAACTGAGAAGGAAATAAAAAGGCTGGATTTATTCTTTAATACTGAAGAAAATCAGAGAAAATGTTGCTGAGAAAGGTAAAGAAAAGCATGTCTACAAAAGATGGTCCATTTAAGCCATAAATTGTTTCCCAGCAGCTTCATCGTCTGTGTGTGTGCGTGTGTGTGTGTGCGTAGAGAGATATTAATGATTTTGATTCATTTTTTTTCACCCTTGGATCAAGGATTTTTCTATTTAAGTGCTTCTGAAAAAATTATTTCTACTTGTAGGAGTCAAAGATTTGGACACATATGGTTCACAACAAATTTATTGATAATTTATTATATTCAGTAATGATGTGAACATTTAGAATGACGCAAAACATTTTGCAACAACCTGGAGAACAAAATATAAAAATTAAAAAACTAGTCCAATTTTCATCAAAGTCTGACTAAACAACACATTGTTGAACATTTTTAAATAATTAAAACAATTAAAATAAAGCCTGTATGTTTTTTTCTATTTGTTTTGTATATCTGGATATTGTAATTTCTGAAATGATCCCAAGAAAGACACGTTAATAAATAAGATCATTTATTTGTTTTTAATCATACATACATAATAGAGTGATGTACTGTATAAAAAACAAAACAATATCGATATGTTTATCAGTGTTGCTTATTGAGGTTTCTCAGTGAAAAAGCATTTTACAGTGCATTACATAAAGCTGCATTTTTAAATGACATCACTTTCCTTCTCTCTCAGACCACTCCTTGTAACCACCGCTGTAATTACGAGCGCTGAAAGAAAGGACAGAAGCACAGAGAGTTACCATCGTTACACTTTCAGACTTATGGCTTATATGAATCTTTTGTACAGGCATGACATAAGCTGTAAAGTAGAAAGGACAGTGCAATAAAACAGAAGACTTAAAAAAATAAAACAAAATAAAAAGTAAAATAACTTACTTCACATATCCGAGTTGATTGGCCTTGCTAGTGGCCATTCCTCCTCGCCTCCCCATCTGGCAGTGAAACACAAGCTCTGGTGCATCCAGTGCTGGCTTGGTCACTCCATACTTGGCCTTGAATTCTTCTGGATTCATTGCAAGAGCAGTTTCTATTGTATCCACTGGTGGAATAAAGATCAGAAAGGGTAAGAAAACAAAACTTGCAACGCGCAGATGACTGATAAAGAGATGAGCATCTGATGCAAATACTGAAGAACCTGAAAAACCAGACTACTGTTCTGAGGCCACACACCATGACATATTCACTATGCACAAAGACTCACCTAGACGGCAAATGGCCTGAACGTATATTATATTTCCCTGTTTTTCATTTACAGTCAAAATAGGAAAAAGCAGGCTCACCTGGAATGTTAATGGATCCTGGAATATGTCCTCGATCCACCTCCTCTTTAGTGCGTACATCAATCAGGATCAGATTCTGGCTCTTTCCCAGGAGAGCCTTCAGATCCTCATAAGAGATTTCCTTAGTGACTGGAATTAAGATAAGAAAAACACCGAATGTGAAAGTCTTTAGCAAATACTTATTAAAACCACACCGAACAAAAACAGTTTGGGTTAAAGTATTAAATCAACCCGAATCAATCCTTTCCAAAGAAAATCATCCATTTTTCATATGATGGGTTATATGTAATATGACACCTGCTGTATGTAAGTCTTATGCACAGGCATACATGCAGACTGGTTGATATAAAAGAAAAATAACTTGTTGTAGCTGTTCCACGTTATAGTTTAAAATTCAGTGTTTTTGCTATTAGAAAAAGAGTTACTGACTCCACTTACAGGGTTAAGTGATCAGTCTACAGAGTCGTCCAGACTTTCACATCATTATGTGTTCATATTTTATCCAGCTGCAGAAAATTTTCATAGACTTGTGAATGTTAGAGGTGTATTAGATATATCAGAGATATGGAAGTAGTTATGATTTAAAAAAAAAAAAAGCCTGCATCCACCTGTAGGTCCAGGAACATTTTTTTAAAAAAAAGATTAATTATTAAAAATATTATTAGATAACATATGTGTGCATAACTAGAAAAAATAGTAAGGTTACAATCCACTTTTCTGCCTTTGATTAAACAGGCTTTGGAGGAGTAATTACAATGTGACATGTAGTTGAGGTTGTTTGTTGTAACCGGCTGTACACATATCTCTGAGGAGACAGATGTGTTATCAAGACTGCTGAGTCACTCTGAATTAATCTTAAAAGGCAAACGCAATTAAGCATCCTGAGCACAATTAACTTCTTTCTTATTTAACATTTATGAGACAGAAATCTGTGCGTTGCAAAATAAATCGGCAACTCATAACGTGATTTTTCAACAAATTATAATTACTATTAAATTATTGTTACTCGCAAGACTTTTCTTGTATTGCAGAAATCGGTGTTTAAACACTGTTGGAGGTTAAGTAAAATATTTCAGTTCAGTTTTGAACCTAAGATAGTAAGTTCTAGTATACAGCTAAAATGAACCTATTTCAGGTGAGTGAAATACTCACCTGTGTTCGCCATCCTGGACTGAAGTTTTAAAAGTGAGCTGTAATCTCACGTCAATAACTTACACTGCGTTTCTTCCTCATACCGTTTAGTGACAATTCATTGGTTTAGAAACCGGCAGTGGGCGGGACAAACCGAAGAAGCCTCGGCCGTTAGCCAATAAAATCAACTTCTCAAGTTCAACGCCATCATGATTTTCAAAA
Organism: Zenarchopterus dispar; assembly: GCA_028564865.1. NCBI lineage: Eukaryota > Metazoa > Chordata > Actinopteri > Beloniformes > Zenarchopteridae > Zenarchopterus > Zenarchopterus dispar. Next base: position 6,011,537 of record JAOWBL010000002.1, read on the forward strand.
TAAAAGCGCAACTATAGTTAAGGGAATCCTACAGCTGTCTACAGGGGCAGAAAAAGCAAAAGCGGATCATGTTTTTGAAAATTATACACCAGAAAACCTCACGTGTTTGTATTTTAATTTCTGAAAGCACATATTTGATTAACTATTTCAGTCAGAGCAAATTATGCAGCCAACACAGGTTTTATTAAGCTTATTACAACAAATAAAAATACATGCCTTTTTATTACAACATTTTCTGGGCTTTTTAAAAAACTTTATTAAAATATAATTAGGTAGTTACATCCAAAAATTAACATATATAATTAAATTCAGTAGTGTTTCAATATTCCCTGCAGACTTTGTGCACAAACAGAAAGAAAGAACAGAGGGATGATGCAGAGCAAGAATCAAGTCATCCACTAGTGAAGCAGCATCTCCTCCTCTTCTTAACTGTCCACCACAGCGGCCCTTTCATTTCCCAAGTCACAGATTTAATAGCTGAGAGACCATTGGAGCAAGTGTAAACACAAAATATTGTATTGAAGATGTCCCTCTGTCACCTGTTCAGTTTCAAGTAAATACAAGCAGCACGACCGGTTCTATTTACAAAAGTAATAGGCATATCTGTGATGTCACAGTTCCAGTTCCAGTTCAAGTGTTGATAGAGCACCACCTGGAAAATATTCAGAGCAACAACAAGCAGGTCGTGACCTGCAGAGGGATCTTAGAACACAGTAAAAACATCAAATCACAGAAAACAAGCAGGAATGCTCACAACCCTCCTAAAGCTAGAGCTTGAACAGTAATTTGACAAACAGATCATGATAATATGATTATTTAAAAAAATTAAACATTTACTGAGGTCAGGTGATGTTTTCTCACTTCATAAAACATCATGAATGACATGTATGTTTGAGTTTGAAATCTTTAAAAATATTTACCAAGTAATCCTCATTCACACAATTCATTCAGTGAATATCATTTGTAAAATAATAATAGGAAGAATACATTCAAAATAATTCAAAATATTGATGAATTATTATTACATTCATTAATGGTATGTTATATATTGACAAAAGTAAGAAGGTTTCTCACATCCACCAAGAGTATCATGAGCAACAGCAGATGTGTGGACTTCAGAAACATTTGTTTGAATGACGTACTGCTTGAAAACCAACAAAGTCAATAAGTATATCAATATTGCTTATCTAGGTGTCACAGTTAGAAAGCCATTTACAGTGCTTTAAGTTAAGCTCCATCCTCAAAATATCACTTTCCTTCTCTCTCAGACCACTCCTTGAAACTACCAGCGTAGTTACGAGCACTAAAACAGAGGACAGAAACACAAAAGGGAAGAGTTTCCATCATTACACATCAATCGTTCAGTGAAACTCTGATCATACAGGATGTATCGCAATTAAAGACATATAACAATGGATTCTGAATGGATAATCAAGTCTTTTGTACAGGAATGAAATAAGTCCTGAAATATCAACCACAGTGTAATAAAGTACAAAATTTTAAAAAAAGAAGAAAAAACAACAACCTCCTGACTTACGTCACATATCCGAGTTCATGGACCTTGCTGATGGCTATTCCTGCTCGCCTCCCCGACTGGCAATAGAACACTAACTCTGGTGCATCCAGCGCTGGTTTAGTTACTCCGTACTTGTCCTTGAATTCTTCTGGGTTCATTGCAAGAGCAGTTTCTACTGTTTCCACTGGTGGAATAAAGATCAGAAAAGGTAAGAAAAGAAAAATCACACAGCACAGAGAGGTGAACGTAGGGTGTAAGTGGTGCAGAACCTGAAAAAACAGGCCACTGTTCATCAGAGGCCTCACACCACAACTTTTTCATTTTGCACAAAAGAAGACCTAGAATAACTGGTTTCAGTGGAAATCATATTTTCACTTTCAGGTACTGTGAATATAGAAAAAAGCAGGCTCACGTGGAATGTGAATGGATCCTGGAATATGTCCTCGATCCACCTCCTCTTTAGTGCGTACATCAACCAGGATCAGATTCTGGCTCTTTCCCAGAAGAGCCTTCAGATCCTCATAAGTGACTGGAATTAATATAAGAAAAACACTGAATGTTTTGAAAGCCTTTAGCACATAAAACCACACCAAAAAAAGTACTGATAATCAAAAAAAAAAAAAAAAAAAAAGTGATAAATCAACTCCAGTCAATCTTTTTCAAAGCAAATCATTCAGTTTCCGTATGATGGGTTATATGTAATATGGCACCTGATGTATGAAAGTTTGATAAACATTTCAAACCACAATGGTATCAAATTTCAGATGTGTTGTAATTGGTCTATATTATATTTTGGGCTCATAACATTTTAATATTAAGTGCTTCTGCTATTAGTAAAAGAGCCACCTACTCCAAGCACAGGGTCAGATGGATGTCTGCATTGCAATAATATTTAGAGCATACAGAGCCATCCAGACTTGACCTTTATGTCATTTTATGTTCAAATTTTATCCAGCTGCAGAAAACTATTAGACTCTGGTGAATGCTACAGAGATATGGAAAGAGATGTGACAAAAACTCCAACCCTGCATCCACCTGTACTTCCAGAAACAGATTTTTACCATATATGGTTAATTATTAAAAATGTTATTAGATAGTGTGTGTGTGTAGTATCTAGAAAAGTAGGAGTAAGGTTACAATGGCCTGGAATGCCTTTGATGAAACAGGTAAGGGAGGTATGATCACAATGTCATAAATCATGTCATAAATATTTGACATGGTTTGTTGTAACCGGCTGCACAGTTATCTCCCAGATTGATGTTATCAAGACTGCTGAGTCACTCTGAAGTAAGCATAAAAAGACTAAATCAATTAAATATCTTGAGAACAATGAAGTGCTTCATTTATAAAATGAAGGAATATTTACTGCATTGCAAAAAAATTACAAAGTGAACCAAAACCATCAACATCATTTGTCACGAAAATAAAACTACTATTAAATTATGGTTTCTTGTATTTTTTTTTCTTGTAAAACAGAATCAGGTGTTGAACAACTATTATAGTCTACACTGCTCTTAAATTTTCATGTCTCAGTTCAGCCATTCAACTTAAAATACTTAGTTATTGTAAACAGTTCAGTTGTGGCTGTTTCAGGTGAGAGAAAGACTCACCTATGTTCGCCATCCTAGAGTGAAGCTGTGAATATGAATTCTAATGTCCTTTCAATATCATAAAGCGCTTCTTCTTTAAGCATGGTGACAAATCATTGGTTTATATACTGGTGATGGGCAGGACAAACAATAAAATCAACTGCTTAAGTTCAATACTGTTTGGACTTTCAAAATAAAAGAGGATCTTATGCAACAGTAGTTGAGGATTACTACAGTCCATCTATATGGGTGGCACAAACCACATCGTTTTTTTTTTTAATTACACATGAGAAAATCTCATGTGTGTAATTTCATGTTTAAAAGCATGTATTTGCGTGTACATTTGCAGTTTGAAGATGAAGCAACAGTGGTGGGTCATAATAATCATCATCAACGGCAAAGAGACTGCACAGAGGAGGTCAGCACAAAACAGTTGTGGGAGGAGAGAAACACCTCACCCTCAGCGTGGAACAACAAGGGACTGATAGTGGCTTTCAGGAGGCGTGGAGAAGCACACATCCTTAACACCATCAGCACACTGATATTGAAACAGACCAGCTTTTGTTTCCTTGGTGTAAGCTTGGTGGAGGATCTTATACAGATAGTCCACACACACTGATGACTGAAGAGGTTTGAGATGAGCCTCTTCTGGTGTTTCCATAGCTGTGCTCTTGTGCCCCTGAGCTCACCCTCACTAGATGCATCACCACCTGCAATGGTGATAACATCTCCTACAGCTGCAAAACTCTGCAGAGTGGAAGTGGTATCTGAGGAAAGCCGGGGAAATCATTAAAGACCACAGTTGCCCCAATCAAAACTTAAAGTTATGCCCATTAGGCAGACAGTACTGCAGTAACAGGAAATCCTGTTTTGCAGAGTATCAACTGCAGACATTTTGTACATATGTATGTTGTTAAATGTTGATCATCTACACCCGTGCTGTGACAATTATTGCTACTATTTTTGATTCAAAACCTTTACATGCTGTTCTTTTTTTAATTTGCATACCACTGCTGCACATACATTTCACTCGCATGCTCTTTTTCTGTGTGCCAATAACGTGTTGTGACAATAAACGTGATTCGATTTGAAGCAAACAATTCAGCCAAGACTGTTTTAATTTACTTTATTACAACTAAAAATATATACATTTTTTATGACAAAACTATTGTACTTTTATTTAGAAAATATAATTCTGTAGTTAAATCCTAAAAATTAACATGTACAAGTATATTCAGCAGTGAAAGAATTAAAAAAAAAGATTCCAAAAAATTAAAAAGGTTAATTTGCCAGCAAACAAACCTGCAGTTCAAAATCCAAAATGACATATTAAAATGTTTGTTAGTACTTTTCAATGAGTTGTTGCACTTTGTCTGATAATGTGTACAGACTCCTTGAAACAGGAGTTTAAACAACTTCTTTTCTTCTATAATCAGTGAAAACGAAGCACTCAAAAACTATTGGTGTTTTGTTCATGGTCAGACTGCTGCTCTTCGTCACAGATCTGTGGGATTGAACTGAACCGTCCTTGCTCCATCGTCTGGATCACAATGTTCGCTCTGTACTGTAAGACGGGTTCCCTAGTCCATCAGCTGAGTGTCTCTTAGCCCTCTGACACAACTGAAACCTCCACAGGATCACAGATGTTATGATGAGAAGCAAAAGAAAGAAAACTCCTCCTGCTATGACCCAGATCAGCAGCGTGTGATCAGAAGATGCGGAGTGCTCATACCGCTTGCAGGAGAACTCTGAGGGACCGCTGAGTCCTGCATTGTTCACTGCTTTCACACACACTTTCGTACCAACCTCCAAAGATCCTACATAACCCCTTCGTGAATCATTCTCATACTCCAGGGTGTCACTGTTTCTTCCCTCCACCACCACTTTGTAAGAAGTCACCACGGAAGATGGAGCACACCACTGCACCTCTATCTTCCCAGTGTTAGGCCCTTCAGTGACTGGCATCAGCGCTTGGATGCGTGGCGGATGAGGAGGCTCGTCAGATCCGCTCATGCCAGGACAGAGACAGCCAGTAGCTTCAGAGAGACGTTCACAGGGGTCCTGCTTCTCCAAGCAGGGGTTGTGCCGGCAGGGCTCAGGCTTTTGGTGGAATAGGGGAGTCTTGCGTGAGGACAGCACCACAGGAGGGTCGTGGATGCCATAGTCCTCCTCGTAGTCATCGTCTGAGCCAAAGGAAGTCATGACAATTGTCCGTTTATGAGTGATGGGTGGAGACGTAGAGGCGGCATGAGCGAAGAGGTGGAGACGGATGACAAGCAAAGCCAAAAGGAGAAGTGCGGCCTGGTTCTTGGGTAGTGACGCCATGCCTGTGAAAAGAAATGACGAGTGGGAACGATGAGTTTTGTGGAACATATACATCACTCAAAACAAGACGCTGTTTATTGTGGAGAGTAAATCCAAATTCACTGCTCCTTGTATCTCTGTTGGTCATGTAATGTATATCACATCTGGAGATTAGTTTCATTAAGACATATAAACAGTAAATGAAGTTGAACAAAAGAAATAAAACTTAAATACAGAAACAAAATATAACAATAAGCATTTACAAAAAAAAAGCTCCAAAAATGCTGAGTGAGGATAAAGATTTGGTGTGAAATCTTTAAATCTGCTTTGTTCATCTGACTTAAGACAAAAGCTTTGGCCACTTCTTTGGCCGTATTCAAATCACATGTGGCTGTTATTCGTTTCTGTTGTTTTTTTAAACAGTTTACAACCTAGAAATGCCTATACTCAATCATTCTCTGTGTTCTAGCTGAGTCCTGTAAACACTATAAGACAAATAAATTCTTAGTGCTGGGAGCTGTTGGGGTGACTCCATCAGTACTTCCACTTTCTGCTGGCAGCATGCCAGATGAAGTCTGTGGGAACCCAAACCGAGACAAGCCATTTATTACAGTTTCTACTCTGGCTCAATTTTAGGTTAACCGCAGTAGACAAAGAAAACTTTTCTCATGCCCCAAAATGTTTTTACAGAGGACTGAATGTCTAAAAATAGAGCCAGACTCATTCCACAATTTTGCATCTGGTTCGCACATATCATCATCACTAAACAACAAATGAGAAGTGCTGAAAACGGTCCACTGTACCTGTTTAACGCTGATGGATGAGTCTGGTCTTTACTCTCTCTGTCCGTTGTTTCCACTGGGTCTACTCTCTCCGTGTGCTCACGGCAGTCTGGAGTTCTCACTGTTTTAAGTCCCTTCTCAGACTCTCCTCCTCCTCCAACACCCCCTCATTTTCTCCCCTCAGTGCTTCTCCCTTCAATGCTCTGTCTGCCTTTTTTCACGCTGCCTCCTTTTCTCTAAACCCTCAACCATTGCTCTCTCCTTTTCTTTTTCTTTTTTTCTTTTTTCTTTGGTCTGGAATTTGTGTGTAAAAGTGTACATTTAGGGGGGGCAGGGTACTTGGGGGGGTGGAGTCACCCAGTGAAAGCATGCTGTTCAGCATGCAAAAGCAGCAGCAGCAGCGGGGAAGGCAGGCTTGTGCTTGTTAGAGTATGTGCTTTTATAATCAGCAGGACTATAGGTGTCAGCTTTTTTACAACATGTTTCAGAGCTAAACTTCCTGCAAACTCCACAGGTGTTTTTGCAGAAAAGAACAGGAAACATAAGGTCAAATAAGGTCACTTCAAGTGTGCGTTTAAGTGTGTCTTTGAGAGTGGGGGTTAAGGAATGCATGCATGTGTGTTTATTATACACTCTGTCCACCCCTCCAGTCCCCACCATTGTGACAGAGGAGCAGAGTGATAGAGGCTTTCTCTCTTTTCATCCTTTTAAGGGGTAAAGCTGGCTAAGTAGGCAAGTTTTTTTTTCTTTCTTCTCTTTTTTTTTTTTCTCCTGGTGCCATTCTGGCACAAACAAAAGGAAAAGTACCAGAGAAGGAGTCTTCCTTCAGCTTAGAAAGACTTACTCAAGTGACAGCAATAAAAATGTGGATGGCTTCTTTGACATCTTTACTTTTTTGGCTGTTGAAATGATTAAGACAATTATTAAATACTTTTTATACATCTGGAGAGATTTTTTTTTACAAGAAGACCAACTCTGAAAATGTTACAGATTGTGTGTTAAAGAAGAAAGTACACCCTCACACCCTCTCATATACTGTAATCATATCTTTTATTTGTGTGCTTTTTTTTTCTTTTATTGAGAAGGTTGGATGAAATCAGTCTATTTACTGTTAGTTAGGTATAATTATTCCAGGGCATTGTAAAACTTTTCTTTTCTTTTTTTTTTTTTTTTGGCAAGTTTTACCAGAACAGAGTGTGACACATGTTGTATTGTGCAAAAGCCCGACCCCCCCACGTTCATCTGTTTGTGTTTTAAGAATTTGCGCTTTTTTAAAATGATTTATGCCAAAAATAAAAAGCTGAATGCAAAGAATAGAAAATATTCTGGTTGTTAAAAATTACACAGTTTAAAAATCCAAGAAAAGGTACTTGAACTTTAGACTTTGGTGTAATTTGCGTAGTTTTTGGTAACGACTATCTGCTTTATCCTAACTCCTGAACTTGAGTCATTGTTCTGGATTCTTCCTTATTGTGTCCACATCTGGAAAGGAAGCACGAAACTATCAGGCTGGTGAGATCTCTACAGAAAAGTCTTTGTCAAACCGAGTTGTAGACATGAAACCACGTTCTTTGGGTTTGAGGCTGAATTAGTGTTCAGAGAAGGCAGTGCCTGGATTAAGGAGCATTAGTCACTATGTGCAATTCTTGGTTCTTGTGACTGTGAAAAGGTACACTAGATCTTTTCTTTCAGATAAATGACACATAGCCTTTTTCTCTGAAGGCGCTTTGAGCATGAGCCACCCATCTGAAGGGAAGGAAAAGGTGGATTTGTATAATTACACCCCTTGAAATGGTGGATATGTCATACCTGTGGATTAAAGATTAAGTAATTATTCAGTTTAATATTTTAGTCAATATTCCACTAATGGAAAAATATGACCAAAACACAAAGGAAACATTCTCTTCAATGATGCGTCAATTTTAATTTTTTTTCTTTTCTGTTAAATAACTCTGTTTTACTTGAAGATGTCTTTCGTGCCTGAACCATGTTTTGTGTTGTCTGCAGATGAGACAGGATCCGTCTCAGCAGTAATCTAGGAATTTCTTTCCTTTCTTTAAATATGTAGATGTCCTAATCTTTCCCAGTATATTTCATTGACAAAATTGGAAAAAAAAAGTTGTTTTGGCACTAGAAATGAATCAAGTATTTATTTTTGTTTGTTATTGGTGATAAAAGCCTTGTCACAGCTTTGATCAGAAAACATTCAACTACAACTGGAAATCAGGAGAAATTGGTATAGTACGGAAAATGTAAATTTAAACAGATTCAGCGATTCTTACATTTACCTTGACTTATTTCTTTACAGCTGTAAAGCCAAACTATTGCATGTTTTTAATTATCACCTTCATTTTTCTCCACAGTTCAGGCCTGCAACACATTAGGACAAAAGCAGACACAGGAAAGCTTTTAATACTTTGTAACGGTGCCAATCCTTTTTGTAACACTTAAAAGACAATTTAGCATTGAGGATGCCAAGTAATGAAGAATTTGAGTTGTTATTTTGTTGAATTTATTTTGTCTTCCTGAAAATACCTCTTAAAGAATAAAACAACTCAGGGTCACTTATTTTTTTTTTTTTTTTGAAACATCTCAACACATTATCTATTCGGGACAAGTCAGGACTCATGGCAAGCCAGTCTAGTTCCTCAGGCTCTTCATCCTCTTTAGCATTGTTTTGTTGAAAAATATGTTAAGTCCCCTGTCCTGAAGGCAGAATATTTTGCTTTCAAAGATTAAAGTCCTTTTCTGCTTTAGTGCCTCAGACAGTACAAATAACCTTTAGCGTTAAACAACTCCATACCACCACACCGTCTGGCTTTTGGACTTGTTGCTATTTACGGCCCATGATCCTTTTCATCTCTGGTCCGGACCACATGGTAACCATTTCTTCCAAAAAGATCTGGAATTCTGATTGTTCTGACCACAACACTTGTTTAAATAGTGAGATGACTCGTTACAGAAGCCCCAGAGCTCAGAGACATTAATGCTGTATTAATCCTGAACCAGGTTAACATAAGTTTATTTATGTATTTTTTTTACACACAGATTTTTTTTTGGAGGGGGGATTGTGAATGCGGCTTCATGCCTTGTTCACATGGTTAATATCAGCTTTTGATGGATAATGATTCTTGATGCTGTGCTGTCAGGAGAATAAAAAAATCACGGGTATCTGGGTTAGGCTTGCACACTTGCTCTTTAGTTGCTGAAATTCTGCCAAATTCCCTGAACAGTTTATTGATATTATGTACTGCAGTGGGAAAATCATGCAAATCCCTTCCAATCTTTCTTTGACAAGCAATTTTTAAAATATTGATTTTCTCATGCATTTGGTGATAGAGCAGAGACCTTCTTTCCACCCCCAAGTTCTACAATGTTTTATATACTTTTCACAATCCTCATTTAAATAATTTAAAAAAATCCTCTGGTAGTGGATTGATTGATTTAACATTTGCCCATGAGAAATAAATGGACTCAGATTTATTATCATAATTATTATTGTGCACATAAAATGATGAATGGAACTCATGTATTTGGTCACGTTTCAGTTTTTCGCTGAAATATTTGTTGGTCAGCAGCAACTCTGGACCTTTTGTGTTTGTGGTTTAAAACAATGAATTACACATGACTGGGCTTACGTGGCCTGAGTATCAGCTCATTTGTACTTTTTTTCTCTGCTTTCCCTCCAAGGGGAAAAAAAAATAAAAATTTAGAGGTTCTGGCAACATAATAAAGGGAGAATCATATGCTAAAGGCTAAATTAAATTTTCATTCTTTCTAAAGTATAATTGTATTTATTACTGTGGGATTTTTTGTGAATAAAATTTCCCACACATATTTTTAAATGCAGTATTTCACCGCCGTATGATGCTCTATGGTCCTGGTTTGTGTTAAGATAAACACCATCACAAGAGCAAGCTTAATTCCCAGCTGGGCAGCAGATACATTAAAGAAGCTGACATAACATCTTTTTTTTTGTCGTCTATAGTTAAACTGAACCAATCAGTCAAACTTTATTTGTACAGGACTTTTCATAAAACATGTTTAACATGAAGTGTTTTACAGGTTTAAAACAAAAGCAAGATAGATAGTAAAAAACAACACTTCTCTGCCTCCACCCCCAAAACACACACACTTAGACCCACACAAATAACATGAATAAAATACTTGTGCAGTCATGCTTAAAATGACTTACAATAGTAGACATTAGCTTCTAGATCAAAGAGCCACCATAGAAACCTCAGATTCAAACTCCTCCAGTTTTCCCTCATCACTAGTGTTTTTCTTAGCTTTATGCTTCAGAATGTTTTGACTATGAGACAACCATCACCTCCATATTCCCCAAATGTCCTCCGGTTTTCATAGTCAGAAACTGATAAGTGGGAGTGGGTACATAACAGACTGGTGCAGATTAAAATGCTTTATGATAATACTTTAAAGTTGGGCTGTATGACATGGTGAGGCGATGGCAATGAAACATAGAAACAGAGACACTTACATGTGTGCTATTTGTGTGACTGAGCTCATACTTGTATGGGAAACAAAAAGAAATAGATTTGAACAATTTGGTTTCATGTGACACCCAGTAAGTACCTTTTTTCTGTAATACAATCAGGAGACGGTAGATCATTCCCAAACAATGTCTCAGCTTACCTTTCAGGTGACGTTGAGCACGTCACAGAATGCAGACTCATAGTTTTGTACAGATTGTACCTCTGATTATGTTCACTGTTTTGTCTTCGTCGGTTGCCCAACACATCCCCATGTATCAATGTGTAAACTTTTCAAAAGCTTATTTAACATGGGCAACATCAGTAAAGACAGCGTTTATTATGTATAATTCTCTGTTGTCGGTGGCACGCCAATGTACTGAAGTATTAAGTAAAATATAGTTCAGAGGTCCCTTAGGATTAAAGAAAGCCACAGAGTCTGAGTCATATTCTCAAGATAATGACTTGCCTGCAAGAGTAGATTCCTCTCCCACCACCATCGCCTGTTTGAGCAGGCAGCTGGACACGTATCAGACAACCTGCATGTCTCACCGGCTCCATGAGGAAACCATGATTTCATCAGAGAATTGAAAGCTCCTTACAGAAGCAGAATACCTTTCTTTCTCCTCAAGAGAAAAAAATCACAGACATTCACAGCAGGAATTCCCCTCAGCACTTGTCTAATAAGCTAAAATGAAATCGCATTTCTTTTACATTTACTCACAATTCAGCTGACTCAATCCATCTCACAAAATATGTGGACCTCAGTCTGCTCCTGCCCACACCTCTCTAAGGATTTCAAGTATTTCACTTTAAACCGGAAGTGTTACGATTGGCTGGATGATGTCACCTTTGACCCTCACTTCACTCAAAAGGAATCCAAGAGTAGTTTTATACCCAGACTCTGTGTGGCTGACTGAGCCACTAATTTTAGTTGAAAGACGCTGTGGAGCCAGTCTTGTAACCGATCCTCAGGAGGCTAACTGAAAACAGTCGTGTGATGATGCAGTAGCTAGAAATCATGATCAGACACTATATTACATTCTTCCATGGTTATAAATGTCTATCATTTTGAATTATTTGCTTAAGTTGTGAACTTTGTACAGTACAATTACTCAATTTTTGGCAAATTTGAAGCCGCTATCTAAGACAACCTCCAAAAACATGTGGGAGTCCCCTCGCCCCCCACCACTTTTCTTAAATTCTTGGGAAAATGAGCCTTTATGAAAACAAATAAGTCACATGTTGAGATGTCCTAACTTTGAATATTTTTGAAGAACACCGTGGTGTGTTATCAGTCCCATGGGTGTGAGTGGGATGTTGGTGTGCCATTGATATGCTGCATATGGCTGGTGGTCTTTGATGAATTACAGTAAGTATTTATCACATTCAGTCGTGCCTGATACCATCGATATATCTCAAGGCTATCATATAACCCTATTGTACACCAGATCAGAACTGTTCTCTTGGCAGTGGATTCAAAAGATTATTTTCTGGCCTTTAGCTGTAATCAATACTGTAATGCTGTTATTCTTTGCCAGTTGTCATCTGAGTAGGAGAAATGCAACATTAACACCATGAATTTGAAGAAACTAATGTTATTAAGCCATGAAAAAATGTTATTATTTACAACTCTACTCTCCCACTGTCATGTGTAAATGTTTACAATGCTATGAATTATGCATGTGTTAAAATATGATGGAACTTATTTTAATTAAAAAAAAAATCAAACAAACAACAACAAAGAATTTGAAAAAAAAAACCCAATGAGAATATTATAGCCATTTTTACTGTTACATATTTTAAAACGACCTTTTTAGTAATCCCTGATCTGGTATATGATGTGTTTTGTTCCTGCAGAAATAAATAACCACTTAGACAGAGTTGGAGCTTCCCCTAGTGGTTTATGCATGTTAGTGTCGCTTGGTATCTTCACAAAATGATATATATATATATCATATATATATATATATATATATATATATATATATATATGATATATATATATATAATGATATATTCTTCTTTCCGCGAATTCTTACCAAAGATATTATTTCCCAGTTTGCCCCTCATAACTTGCCTGCATGTGGATTTGATAGACAGGTAAGTTCAAAGAGATGTTCAACAAGGAGAAAATATGATGGATAAATTATTTCTCAGAGTGGCTAGTGGTCATCCTTGGGTGGATTCAATAACAGGAGGCTGCAGGAAACAATCAACTTTAATCATAAAAATAAAGGCTGTGCAAGACAAACTGAGCTTTAAGACATCTTAACTGTCTGGTGTTTAAATAGGAGCAGTGGTTAAAGAGACATCTGCAGTGTGACTGACATTACAATGGATTGTGCATGTTGGATAACTGCACTACTCATATGTCAGTAAATGAGTGTAAGCTGACTGACAGTGTCAGTCGAGGCCAGGGCTAGAGGGCCAGCAGCATTAGGCCTTTGTAAAGTACATAAGAACAATAATAGTTGCAGACATTGGATAAAACCATAATAACATTGATGAATGTATATTGTAGAGTTCAGTATGAGGAAGGGTTGCTGCAAATAACCTTACAGTCATTTTGAATGATCACCTTTAACCTACAATCAAAAGCTTTTGTTCTCGTGGGAGTGGCCTTTTCCTGGATGACAGTAAAGCCTGAGGGGGTAATTGGACAATATCTGGGATGTTTTTTAGGTGATAATTATAAGGGGCAGTAATAAGAGATATCATGTGTTTTGTTTAATGCAAAGCATAAAGGACAACACCATTAATCTCCTTCCTAATGCAGTGAACAGAGTGTTTTCAATCAGAGGCTCATTCAGGCCTGTCGCTCTGCAGACTGCTGTTAGAAATCTTTTCCTGCCTACAGCAATAACCCACTACAGTGACTATTTCAAATGACTGAATTTTAATAATATAAAATTTCTATTTTGGGAATTAATTAAATATTATTGAATTAGAGGTGACTAATATACAATTAATGTTCACAGCAACCACAGTTCAAAGCAACTTTCAGTAAAGTGTTTTTAGTTCATTGTATTTTTTTTAACAGCAACTGCTTTTGCTCCCAAAGCATAGTTTTCAATGTTGTTTTTTTAAGCACACAATTCTTGATATGAACAAGCTATGAAAAGCTATAACATCTTACCACCTCATAATAAAACCTTTATAATGACGCTGAGGTGAAACGGACCCACAGCGTGAGGAAGTAAATAAACAAATGATGTGAGCCTCTATATGTAGCTCCAGGAAACACAATGCATTTGTGTTTATTGTAGAGACTTCAAAAAGATTGAATGTTCATTATTTTTCATGCTTGTCCACGTTTAATAACTAAAAACGACATAATTATCGAACTGTGGTGAAATGTAAGACACACTTAAACTGAAGGAAATAAAATGCCAGAAAATTAAATTAGTTTTACTTACTATTAAAAATGATGCTTAGGTCAACCACAGGATGTCGTTAACTCACATTTCCAGTTCACACCCTTCGGGTATTTCCGTGAATTGGCACGAAGTGCAGCCTTGATTCACGGCCGAATGTACCCGAACGTACGAACCGTAAAAAAAGGCTCCGCCATTGGTTGCAGCCGTCTATCCGCCGGGGGTAGGAGGCGGGGGCGACCTGCTCAATGACGGCGAAGCTGTGTTGACAGTTGAGAGCCGACACGACACAGCTCACGGCTGGCACTCACACGGGCCTTCCCCAAATCACATTAACACGACGTGAAGATGACAGAGGAAAGACAAGGTGGGCAGAATCATTTCTATTAACGCCGCCCGCGAGATGTTCCGACCCGGGTGCGGACAGCGTTACAGGACAACGCGGTGTTGAGGTGAAACGGACCCACCGAGCGCGGAGCCAGCGCAAGTAAATAAACATATGAAGGGAGCCTCTAAAAGGTGCTTCCCGGAAACACATGCTTGTATTAAAAGGCATATACCAGTGAATTCCTGGAAATACCGACCTCCGACCAGAATGATACATGGATTTTCGCAGGTTGGGGTTTATTCGGTGAAGTTGCGGCTCAGACTTCGGCTTCAAGCAGTGTGTTAGGGGGCTCGCATGCCAGTAAAAGAGTGCACATTTGACAGATAGCCAATCAAATCTGTTATTCAAATCGCTGCTCTTACTTCAGTGACCTATATTCCATGCGTGTGCGCCGAAATCCCAGAGTAACCTCTCCTCCGGACCAGGCAGCATGGGGACCAACGGGTTAGACAATCAAGCGCATCCGTCCAGTGAAGTGTCTCGGACCGAGCAGCCGACCGCAGAACCGCAGATGGAGCAGCGAGATGCAGCCCAAGACCCGGAGAGCAACAAGGAGGTGAAAATCACCAAGGCGGACAGCACCGTGCAGCTGATCGATGCCGCGTGCAAGCCGCCCCTCTCCCCGGCACCCGAGGTCGAGACTGGGGTCCAGATGGAGATGCACGTCCACGGAGCGGGCTTCGTCCCGCCCGAGGGAGGCTGGGGCTGGCTCGTCGTTTTTGCAGCAACCTGGTGCAATGGTTCGATCTTTGGGATTCAAAATTCTTTCGGCATGCTGCACATGATGCTGGTGAAGGAGCACACGAGCCCGGACGACCCCACGTCCCAGTTCAAAGTGGGTGAGTACGAAACAACAGGTGGACACTTCGTCCAGGGCTCGACTAGAGCACTATTATGCAATCATTTGAAAGAATATAAACAAAATCTGACGTCTTACATTTTCACGCGCCACTACTTTTATAACAGGTTGTGATTCATATGTAAGCTGCTATATTTATGACATTCAACACTAAACCTGGAGAACACCTGCACCTCATCAATATATTTAAAGTATGCATGCTGTTTTTAACTACCTCCCAGTATTCATGCAATATAGAACTGCTCTTTACTACTTGTTTAGTAAGCAGCATTATTGATTTCTTTAAGTAACACTTTAATGAGTAACAGGCACTCCAGGCACACACTTACCCCTTTACTGTTATAGTAACTTCATTTATCTCCAAGGGTAAACCTAATCATTTTGTTACAGAGGGACATTTGGTGAAATATTTTACCTGTGGTCTCGAAGTTATAGGGAACACAACACAGAAACCTAACCAAAGTGACAACTGGGAATAATTTGGCCTCAGAAGAGCTTGTACTTTATAGAGATTTTAAAAAAGGAGTTAATTATGGAATTTATTTGGATATGTTGCAGAAATTATTCTTCACATTTGACACATGGGATATTGTTACTACATAGTTGAGATTCTGCAATAAAGCCCAAAATACATCTAGATACTGTTCTTCCAGGAATAAGTACTATGTTATAATGACACTATTAATGAACACTTGTCATGGTGTGGTGGCCAGAGTTTTCCCACTCTTTTCCCTCTTCCTTCCATGAAAACCATTCTGGTTTGAACTATATCACACGTTTTCACCAGAAAATGTTTAGGTTATTTTTTCTAATGTAGGAACTGCTCAAGTTTTGACTTTGATGTATAGAGGGGTTATGAAAGGGAGACAAGGAAGTTCATCTCGGCACAGAAGTTCCCGATTTTGTGGGAATGAGTAAGTTCAGTCTTGTTTTTGCTAATTCAGAACTTTGACACTGAAAAATACATGTTCACAGAAGCTGTAACAACAACAGGTTCTTGTGTTGAATGATTTTTTTTCTTTTAACAGTGCTCTGAAAGTTTTAATGAGGCTTCAGGCTCCAGACTCTTTTGTCACAAAGTAACTGTGATACATGCATATTATGGTTTAGGCATTTTTCAACATAGCAGACCTTTATTGGTTAATAAATGTTAGTTTTTCTGCTTACATAGAGCGATTTCCACAAGTGTTTGCTGTAATGCAGAGCTACATAAGGACCTGATGATTACAGCCATTCAGCGCTGGTTTTCTCACGTCTTACCAGCATACAGAGATTTCTTTGGATTCTCTGAACTTTTAATGAAGTAAACGCATGGTGAAATAATCACATTTTGTACAATTTGACATTGAAAATTAATTTTTTTAAACAGTTATCCAAGCAGCTTTTCATAGCATGGTGAACCCATTCTCATCTGTACATCTGAAAGATTCAGCTTCTCCACCATTCTCCTTTTATACTCAGTCATGCTTGGGATAATTTATGGTAGCATGCATGTTGTGTCATGTGAAAAACAGAGTAAATCTTATTTCAGTTTTAATTTGTCTGATCACAATCAGGCTTCAAAATTAGGTAAATTTGACCTCAGATGAAAAACAGTGCATAACATATTACAACATGTCATTGTTTTTTTGTTTTTTGTTTTTTTTTAAAACAAAAACAGAGCCAAAATGTAAAACAAAATGCAGGAAAAAACTATAGGTAAGTTGAAATGGGGTCATGCAACGGGACACTGATCCCAATCACACTAGCAAATCTACAACAGAATGGCTTGAAATGCTCAAAGTCCAGACCTCAGCAGCTTGATTTTTCAAGAGCCACTCATAAACAAATGCCCAGGGACCTCAATGAAACCAAGCAATTTTGTAAAGAAGAGCAGGCTAAAGTTCCTCCAAAACAGCAACATTAGACACTGACAGTGCCATAAAGGAATCTGTTGCTTCTCATTCTTGCAGTGGATGGTGGTTGCCCAACTGAATCATGATGTGTACTTAGATTTTTTTTCTCGCACAGTGCTTCTGAATTTTGGCCTAATTTCTTGTTAAAAGGTGACACTGTAATATGTCGTAACACTTTTCTTTTCTTCTGCTGCTGCCTTCTAATTTTTTTTAAGGATAAAATTATATGACCATGTATCCAAAAACAAACAGAAAAAAATGTTTAAATAGTCGATGTGTTTTTTTGCAGTATCTTATTAGCCACATAGTTAAATATATATTTGAAGCAGATTTCTGTTAGTTTGTGAGTAATCATTACTATTCATAGCGAGGCAGGTCTGGGGTTTGTATTTTGAGGCCCATTTGCATAAATTACAGACTAATTCTGCTCTGTACTTTATTGAAATGGTACGTTGGGATTGTTGCTTGTAGCTCTTGAAGATTTGTAAATGCTATTATACATTATTTATATAAATACACACGATTTACGCAGAATGCACATTTTAAAGGTAGCTCCACATTCCAACTTTGGCCTCCAGTTTTTAATCACTTAGATAACTTAATGAATGAGTAATATTGGGAGCTCCACTTTTGGGATTGAGCACTTCCATCCATTTTCTTCCATCTTTCTCTTCTTCAATTTCAAGATAAAGAAAGTTTGTATTGTGTACTGGCAAGTCTGTGGCCTAAGGAGTGGCGTCTTTCTTGGATTCTTGAGAAGTTCTACAATCACCAGTGAAGATTAAGGTCAGTATGTGGGAGGAGATTAAACCTTTCTCTGGAACAAATTCCCCCCTTTATTATTATCTGTGTTAAGACAGGAAGAAAGAAAACAAACCAGAGCCTATTAATAGCATCTTTTTATGTAAGTGGGATATTTATTAGTGCTGTCCACTTCATCGCCTTCATTTTATTTTTGGAACATTGTAGTGACAGGAAGTATCATATTAGAGAAAGCCTGTGAATTATGAGCTTGTTGGGATTGTTGTGTTGTTATTCATCTGAAACCAGAGATAGTTTTTTATTTGCTGTAGGGACCAAATAAGGCACTTCTGTTTCAACATCTTTGGACTTGATTTCCTCTCCAGTGGATCACTGGATTTAATTCTTGGTTGTGCTCACGAGTAAAAGGATTAAGTTTATAGACTGAGTCCTAATTTTTTTCCCTACGTGGGGAACAGACAAAGAAAAAATTGTGAATAACTATTCTCTTTTATAAGGATTTCTTTTAGGCTATAAAGTGAGAACGGGCTCATTTAACATTTACAAATTTATTTCCAACATGTGAAACTGGTTAATAAAAAAAAACAAAAACAAAATAAGAGCTTGGATATGACTTCATCTTGATAAAAGACTGATACTTGATCTTGCTGAGTTTATTTGTGCTGGATTTTTATTAAACCTTCAGGGGTAAACAAGAGGTTTGAAAATACCTTGAGAACCACAGTAGGGATCTGACCTTTTTTTCTTTATAGACAAATAGCTTAAACCGGGCAAGGTAAGTCCATTATGAGTCACAGATGTTGTTTTATCCAGTGATTACAGCACGGTACCACGTCATTTGGGCTGTAGCCACACATCCAAATATGTTCAGAGGTCATTGTTCTGAAATGTAAAACATAAAACGTACTGTTTTAAAAGTCAGTGGGGAGCGAGAAGTGGCCGAACGTCGGTGTGCCAAACACTGGAGAGAATTTCGAAACAGCTGCAGCAGAGTTTGCGAAGCAGGAAAAGTGTGTGAGGGGGCAGAAGAAAGGGACTGCATGAGAGAGGAATTAATTATTCATCGATTCCTGAAATGATTTTCATCCATATGTCAAGAATTTGAAACAGAGCAAGGGGAGGACTGTAAGGACAGGGTGGGCCAGGACAGGCCATTGAAGTAGACTGTTTTTCTTTTCTTTTTTCTTTTCTTTTTTTTGAATATAGAGATGATGTTGAAAATGAGATGAACCTACCAGAAACAGGTAGTTTATCTGATCTTGTTAGATGGGAAACCACTCTTTTAGTAACTGGCAGGGAAATATTAAGATCCCCAAGACTGCAATAATCACTACTTTGATATGTGCCAAAGTTACGCTTTTAATACGGTGTTTTTTTTAAATGAAAAATATAAATTCATAAAAAAATAAAAATAGTACTAGGTAAATACAGCCTCAGGGATACAGCAACATTTTACTTTTTATAATTGTGCCATTATTTATTTAAGAAGAAAGTGAAGTAAAAATAAATAAATACAAATAAATCAATTCTAAGTAATCCCTTGCTGCTTCATTTAAGAGGGTAAGTATCAGCCAGGAGCCTCTGATCATCTAATCCTCTAATCACTGTGATGTAATGATCATCAGCAGGTCCGGACTTTTATGAAAGTAAATGTTTTGGTGTTCTCCTGGTCTTGAGCATTCGAGTGTTTAAATACAAGAGAAGAGAAAGACATACATAATGATCTTAGAAAAAGCAAATGTTGTTCAACATCAAACCATTTGGAGTTCAAAGTTTTACAGTGAAAAAGATTGTTGCCAGTCTCATCCATCCATCCATCCATCCATTTATCCATCCATCCATCCATGTTCTACCGCTTATCCGGGTTCAGGTCACAGGAGCAGTAGCCTAAGCCAGGAAGTTCAGACCTCCCTCTTCTCGGCCACTTCCTCCTGATTATTTGGAGGAATCCAAAGACGTTTCCAGGCCAACTGAGTGGCATCATCCCTCCAGCATGTCCTAGGTCTTCCTCGAGGTCTTCTCCCAGTGAGACATGCCCAAGAAATCTCACCAAGTAGGTGCCCATGAGGCATCCTAACCAGATGCCTGACCCACCTCATCTGGTTCCTCTTGTTGCAAAGGAGCAGGAGCTCTATTTTGAGACCCTCCCAGATGACTGAGCATCTCTCCCCATCTCTGAGGAAGAGCTCAGAAGGGTTGCGTGGATAAAGCTTCATCTGTCTAAGAAGGAAATAGAAGCGTAACTGAAGTTTGCAAGACTTTTTGAACAATGTCTTGTGGGTAGATGAGTCTTAAGTGGAGTTGTTTGATGTCGATATCCAGTGCCATATTTGGTGAAAACTCCATACAGCATTTCAGAAAAAAACAAACAAAAAAACCACCTCACACCCACTGTCAAGCATGTTAGTGGATTTGTTTTGGCTTGTGGTTGTTTTGCTGCCACAAGACCAGGTCACCTTGCAGTCATTAGGTTAACCATGAACTAATTTGTATATAATAGTGTTTTAGAAGCAAATGTGAGATTGTCTGTCTTGCAGACAAAACTGGATCAAAATGAGCTCATGCAATAGAACAATGATCTGAAGCAAAAACACCGATTTACATCAGAATTCCTGAAAGGAAAAAGAGTGGATTTTTTGGAAAGGCCTCATCTAAGTCTATATGAAAGACTGATAAAGTCATACAAGAAACAACTACTTCAAGTTATTGCTGCTAAAGGTGGATCTACAAGTGATAGATTAATGGGGGGTACTTAGTAATGCCCACAGTTTTTTTTTTTAACCTCATCTGTGACAAGTTTTCTCTGAGTTATTATAGTTAGCAAAAACTAAGTCTAAAACTGAAACTAACAATAAAAAAATGTTACTGTAATAAAACTAACAATGAAAGTTTTTTTAAAAATAAAAATGAAAACTAAATAAAAACTAACAGTAACAAGCAAAACTAACTGAAACAAAATGGAATTGTATGTAAAATTCACCTTGTTTACATTTTTCCTTTGTGCTCTGTTTTTTTATGTTTGCCACTTCAGTTTTCTAATCACTCAAAGGAAAGAATAATGACTTTTTGAATACTGTATGGCATTGCTGAAAAGATTTTGTCATCCTAGATTTTTTAAAATATGTGTAAGTCCATACCTCATAAACTAAAACTATGACTAAAACTAAAGTAAAGCTAAACAGTTGTTTAGTCTGAAATACAAACTACTGATGTGCTTGGTAAACTAACTAAAAATAAACTGAAATAATCAAATAAACTGAAGACAGAAGTCAGAATTAAAACTATTACAAATTTAAAACCATTATAACTCTGCCTCTGACTCATTCAATCTTCTTTTGAATAAACCATCCAGTCAGAGCACTCTACACAAGTCAAAACTGTTAATGGTTTGGGATGCACCCGAAAATTTTTCCATGATTGCTCAAGTCTTGCTTCAAAGGGTCTATTTTGTCTTGAAAATCGCCCGACTGTTGTCTTTTTGTGACCTTGATCTGTGTTATTTGACTTGGCCACTGTTAGCAGTGGGGTAAAATGTAACCGCCAAAGTCCCCGTGGAATGATTTCACAAAAAGCAAACAACACTCTGTTTATCATTTCATGGGATTTTCAAACATTTTTGGACAGAACCATACAGACACACACGCACACACACATGGCTGGTTGGCAGAGTGATGTGTTTTTGTTGTTTTGACGACATGAACAAAGGCCATCTGCTCACCAATCACCAAGACATCAAAGCTCTAAAACCTAACTCAGAAACATGTTAACATTTATTTAGGCTATAAAGCGCTTTTTCAAAAGTGCCGTCTCAGGTAAGACGGGAGTCAAACTGGTTTCTGTTCTGCCAAAAGAAGCTTTCCGTTGAATGGCATGTTGTTGTGCTCTGTGCACTGTTTGGTGCGTTTGTACCTCTGCTGCCCTGGATGCCTCCACCATCTCCAGGGCAGCTGGAAATCTGAGGTTGGCAGATTGGGGTGCCCCGTGGCATTTTTGGCATTCCAGAGGGCAGGGGAATGGGTTCAGGTTGGATCAGCCTCAAGAGGCTCTACATGTTCTGAAGCAGGTACACACGGATGAGTATAAAAACATGTTTTCTTTGAATTTGAGATCATTTCTTGCCATCTTGGTTTACATTGTTCACTTATAGGTAGAGACACTGAGGATTTGTGTTGAGAGAGATGGAGGAAACTTCAATTAGAGAAAATGAAGCTTGTACAGGTGGGGTGCCAGGAGACATCCTCTTCTTTCTTGAAAGAATGTTTGGTTTGAAATTTACATCAGAATTTTTTTTGACAGACAAGACTTCGTTCTTGTTGTCCACTCTGGTAAAAAGAAAACAAACAAACTGTGACTCAAACTTGTTTTCTTCTTTAGTTGCTGCAACAGTTTTGCCCTCTTTTGACTATGAGGACCTTTAAAATATGCATGCCCCTACCCATGTATTAGGTCTTAGTTTACCTTAGCTCAATTTGCTTTATAGTGGAGTGTAAACCTTGGACTCACTATTGCAAACTTTATTCTCGGGGTTGGATGGCCTCATCTGGAAACCCATCACCCACACACTGGTACAGACTGATTCACAAAGGCCTTCTCTGTCTGTTCTTGCCCTACATCTGTGTGCATCTTCAACTAAAATATGTACTACGCTCTAAGGACTTGCACACACTGACCATCCCCAGTGTTTGTACAGAGTGTGGGACAAAAAAGTTTTCCAGTATTGTGCTCCTTCAGACTGGAACAGTGTACAAATCATCCTAAAACATCAAGATCCTGCTTCTTTTCATCATTTTAAATCTACTCTGAAAGATGTGAAGAATTCATTCAAACTTAGTTTTCTGTTTTTATTGTAGCTATATTTTTAGATTATAACTGCCTTGTGTCTGTGGGATGTGCTGCAGGACTCAGTCGGACCCTCCGTGTTAAAGAATGGCTAAAAAAAAAAAGGAAAAAAAAGTAGAAATTTTCGGTGGCAATGCTCAGTGTCAAAAACCAAACACAGCACATCTGCATGCACATGTACCAGCTGTCAAACATGGTGGTGGAGGGGTGATGATTTGGGCTTGTTTTGCAGCCACAGAGCCTGGGAATCTGGCAGGCATTCACCCAGCCACGAACTCCTCTGTTTTATCCAGGATCCATTTAATAACTCCCAAGCACACCTGTAAGTCTACAAGAGGATGGCTGAAAATGAAAAGAACAAAGATGTGTGAATTATCTAGTCAATGAATTGTCAAGTCCAGACCTCAAATGTTGAGCTGACATCTCAAGAGAACAGTGCACTCTGAAAGCAGCCTGAAACCATTCAGAAGTCGATTTCTTCTAGTTCTTAAGCTAAAGCTAAAGATGGTTCTGCAATCTTCTGAATCACAGGATGTGCTTAGTTTTCCTGTAATATAAATAGAATATAGACTGTAAATAAATAGCTACACTGTAATCTATGATGTTATGATCATCAGAGGTTGTAATTTCAGATCTGAAAAGGATCAATTCTTAAAAAAAAAAGTCCTAATACTTACAATCTTAGAATTGAAAGAAGTTGTTCTTTCATTCAGGATCATCCTCATAAATTAATATTCCCACCAGCAGCAGTGACAGAGAAGCAGTTTGGTTATGGTGGTATTCATTTGCCTCCGTGACAAGGTTTGATGTTGAAAAATGATAAACTTATCCTCTCGAGTTTTGGTAGCCAAAGCGTTCACAACACAACGTTTTCATTTTCTGACAGCTGGGAATATTTAATGATCTGTTCATCAGAAGTGGTTTCTGAGTGTGGCAACAAGTAAACAAGTCTCAGAGTGTCCAGAGGTTTCTGCTGTCAAAACTTGTTTGTGCACTGAAGCTGTTTGAAGATAGTCCTCTCTCATCTGTGAAAGACGGTTCCCCAAATATCTATACTTGTGCAGTATGTGCAGCCCTGCACAGGCTTTCAATCCAGACCTAGTTTGTATGCATGAGAAAAAGTATCTGATTCTGCAAAGAGACAACGTGACCAAAGTAGTCTTGTTTCAATCATTATTTAGGTGACTGGAAACAAAATCCCTGTCTTCATTATATTTCTTTATCATCTTAGAATTTAGGCTATTGCTGCTTGCAGTGAGTGACAGTGTCATGCTATTTAAGTGCATCGCCCAATATGGCCCGCTGAGGACAGATAAGCTGAAAAGCTGAATGGGGATCCAACCAAATCTCTGCTGGTACACACTTCACTCTGTTCCTTTGCATCTTCCAGGAAATGCAAGTTCTCAGAAACAGCAGTTCAGTAGAAACTCAACTTCTATGATACAAAAAAGAGAAGAGGCCATCCCCAGCCTCCTATGTGTTAACACTTAAATATGAAAGTACATAAAGCCAACCATTGTTAAATAGTATGTCAAATGCAAAAAATGCTGACTTGAACCTCCTAAATCCTGAAGGATTTCTGGACTCATTTTGTATCTGTGGCTCTTAGCCAAAAACCCCCCAAAACTTTCACATTACATAACAGCATATGTTTCCGTTTGACCACCTGCATTTTACGTGGTCTTAAGGGAAGTGGTTTCCATATCAAATCTGTGGTCCTGTGCCTCCTTGTTTCCGTTAATAGTGCAAAAATATGTATGGCTATTGTTTCTTTTACAGTGGGAACATAAGACAATAGTCTGTTGCCTTGTTTTGTTGAAGGAATATTTCCCGTTGTGTCTGCATTAGCCATGAACAACGTCATCTGATAGCATTTGGGTAATTATATGTTTTTGAGGGTTTTTTTTTTTTGGCACACTGTATATGAACTGAAACAATAGTCATGAGTCATAAGATGCTAGTGATGTTTTGTGTGCAGCGCAGTTGCACCTATCTGAATAAGGTTCTGTTAGCCCCACTCAAACAAATGGAAAACAGTCAACAGCAACGCCAGAAACATTCAGTCTTTAAAATTCTGTGTAATCGTCTTAAAACACAGAACAAATTTCTTAAGGAGTACATGCAGGTTTGCTTTTCTTAAAACAAAAGTTCTGAGGTGACACTTTAATGCCATTGTTTCAATTTATATCCGTGCCATACCTTGTCAACAGCAGTGCTGAGGTGAATGGTTCAGCATCCGAGCTGTTTTGAGAGTAGTCAGAGGAATTTAGTGGCATAAATGACTGAGTGTTCATACACTCGCAGCAGTTGGTTTGTTTGGCATGCAGCTGCCGCTGAGTACTCACACTTTACGCAGATCAAAGAAGCTATGTATATTGTGTTTGTGGGAATATATCCAAGATGAGCTTTTGCTTTGTTTGCTCCTTTTCTATTTTTAAGAGAAAATTAAACAGATATACTCGTAGCCCACAAAAAGGAAGGTAGAAATTAGTTTTTTTTCCTCTTGAAAATACCCAAACTGAATCTGCATAATCCAGAAGAAGGTCTTATTCTGTCTACCTAGTCTACATAGTTTCCCAGACACAAGATGTTCGTTGAACAGACACACAAACACACATCTCTTCATTTTGCTTCAGTTCTCGCTCATTTGTGTTCTTTTTACTCTGTTTCAAAGTGTTTAGTGCTAATCCTCTCTAATGAGGACCCTGAACTCTTGACTATTCACAGAGCTCTGCTTGTGTCAGAGGCGGGTTTTGTTTGGGGCTTGATGGTGCTTTGACTAGAGTGGAGAGGAGACAATGAAGCATTCAGACATGGGTCTGTGGTTTTTATCCTTTAATTAACAGTGGACCTTGTATTTTGTCTTTCTCAAAATGCAGTGAAGACACGAAGCTTTTGATAAAAGCTTATGGCTTCCTGAGGAAAGACAGCATTCGCTTTATTCTGCAAAGAGGCACCCACATGCTGCATTCACTGTACCCTCCTTTTTTTCCCCTTTTATATTCATGACAAAGTGTTGTCAACATTTATACAGCCCACTTAACCTGAGACATGAGCTTTTAATGATGCCAGATGATGTATGTCCTGAGTAGGAAATCTGAGTATTTGGAATTAAAAAAACACCCCCCCCCCCCCCCCAAAAAAAAAAAAAAAAACATATAATTTTTTATTTTCATTTTCTTGACATTATTACTGCAAAGCTAGAGAAGCACATTTTTAAGTATTGGTGAGATGACAGGAAGCCAAGGGCTTCGTTTTTGAATCCTTGAATTAAATTGAATAAGTTCTTTTTTGAATTCTTTGTCACCACTCTGACACTTTGACTTAGGTCCTTGTTGTCCTTTCAACCTTCACAGAGCTATCCTTTTCTACAGGCTACAGAAAGCTTTTACTCTAAATCTTACTGTAGATTGTGGACCCATCTGATCAGCCAGCATCCAGTGATCATCATCAAGGTCTCCTGATGAATCTGAGCAGTACTTGTGCCAGCATTTCTACGGAAACCCTCCGCGAGGCTGGTCTCCATGGATGCCAAACAAGGACAGACAAAAACACAAAAGCTCATTTGGCCTTCTCAAAAGCTGGAAAATGACAAAAGTGTTTTGTGATCAATTCGTGAGATATAAATGGTGTTGTTGGGACTTAAAGATGCTTTTGTTTTGTTAAAAGAAAAGAAAGGAGAAAACACAGTCGATGTAGAACATGGCTTGTAGAATAAGTCTTTTGAGAGACAAAGAAGACTAGAAAAGTTACGTAAATTCATTCCATTTACCTCATCTTTGTTGTGTGTGGCCTTTATTTTATTCTTTTTTGCATAATTGATTTTCTATGGCCATAACTTTCAGGGTCAGAGTAAGTAGCTCCTACATTTATCCAGCCATTTATTTTTTTTTATACCTTTTTCATGATCTTTGGAGTTTTGGGGACTGGAACCCATCACAAGCCCACTCATATTCACTCCTACAGACAATTTTGAAACACCACTCAACCTACCATGCATGTTTTTGGACTGTGGGAGGAACCTGGATGACCCAGATAGAAAAAGTGCAGGTATGGGAGTACAAGCAAACTGCACACAAAAAAAGACACCATCTTCAAAACAGATTGATAATAACTGAGAACAGACACTGTTGACCACTATCAACAGACCTTTAACTGTAGACTTGGGCTGTTGACCTGTTTATGGTACATTTAAATAAATCCAGGTTTAAATGTACCATACATAAAATGAAGAAAGTTCACTGCAAATCAAATGACGGATAATCATCTCTCCTTTTATGTTGGAAAAAATATCCATCGAAAGTCCTGATTGCAAGTACATTAACCTGTCTTTTCAGTCTTGTATCCATTTGGCTGTTGGATCAGTGTGACTCACAGCCCAGACATCATAATAGACATCAAAGCTACCTTTGCTCTTTTAGAGATTGGACCCAATTTTGTGTTTGTTCTGCAGAGTACATAGTGTCTTTTTAGGAGTATTTTGGCTCATTATGAGCATAATCTATTAACATTGTACTCCAGACCTGAATTACTCCCTTCATTTCTGTTTGTAGACCATGTCTGATCTTGTTGGTGTAAGTGAACACACATATGCAGTAACATGAATAAGTGAGAAACAAAAAGACTTTTCTGACATATTAGTGTAGTGCACGCCACGGCTTGTAGTTTTCAAAACATTTGCATTAGCTGAGCAGCGCTTGTGAGTGAGTTGATGTGCAAGATTCAACTTGAAGCACAGTTTTTCTTTTGAATGGCACCCCCGCTGAGATCAGAGGAGTCACATCTGCAAAACAACAAACAAAAAACTGCTATATACAGAAAAAAATACATTTTTGTAACTTTTTATACTTTTAATTTCAGTCTCTGTATTATATGTTAAATGATACATTATACAAGGACTCTGATCTTTGGTCTGTGTACACTGTCTTATTTACTTTTGGTGATTGCCACAGCACATGCAGTTTCAACATGCTTGTAATGACGACTCTGTCCCCTCTGCTGTCTTTGCAGCCTGGGTCGGGGCCCTCTCCATGGGCATGATCTTCTTCTGCTCTCCTGTGGTCAGCATGTTCACTGACCACTTCGGCTGCAGGAAGACGGCTGTCAGCGGGGCGACGCTGGCTTTTATAGGGTTACTCAGTACATCATTTGCAAAGTAAGAAACATTTGGTAGAGATGTCAGTTACAAAAGTGTCACTGCAGCTAATATTATTATATTATTAAAACCATTCACAATATGCACCATATGTTTATACCGTACTTTACGACAATCAGCCAGTGTTTTCTGGCAGTATAAGTCAAAACTTAAGTGTAAAGATCAATCACATAATATGATAAGACATTTTGAAGAGCACTTGATAAATTTAGCATTGCACTATTTAGATTAAAAAAAGATAAAGACTGAAATGGCATGGCCAGAAATATTAGTTTTTAAGTCCACATGTTCTTCTTCTCAAACCTCATATCCTGCTATTCTTTCAGTGCAGCTTATGTACTGCTGCATCCAATACTGAAATAATTTATCTGGTCTAGTCTTGTCTAAATAACTGTATTTGGTAATGGATAATGGAAAATATGTGACGATCTGATTTTTCTGCATTAATTTATCATGAAATGTGATCTCATCTTAATCTAAGTTACAATAGTAGACGAACATGGTAGTCTTAAAATGATAACACACAAATAATTTTATTTTGTTGCGTCTTTGTTGACTGCCAATCCCCCATAAAGCAAATACATTTAAAGACCTGCTGGAAAAAAAAACCAAACGAACAAGTGAATCCACAGACTTATATTGATTAATGAATAAAAAAAGGCAAAACAAGTTTACCCAGTCTTTCTTGCCCCTGTATTTTCATAATTTTCTACATTTGTATTTATTTCATAATGTCTGAAATTGTGTTTTACTAAGTTAGGAGACTGATATTTATGTCAAGTCCAATACTTTCAGTCTCCTTCACACATCCTTGGTGTCACATTAGTGTCAATCAGACATTGACCAATATACAAAGCCTGGGTGTTGGTACCGGGAAACAGACTTAAAAACTCGGTTCAGTGCTTCCTTTCTTGTGTCAGTCAACTCTGAAATCTGTTCTGCTCTGCTCATGGAAGCTAATGTTTCAAATCAAGGTTTCTATGAATTTAATTTCACTGATTTTGTTTTATTTAATCTTGTAGCTGAGTTTTTTTTTTTTAATCATACATTTTTGTATCGGTTTCCTGAGCCAAAAAAATAAACCCAAAACTCTTGCATTAGCTTTAAGCAGTCGATATACTTTAGATTTGCATCAGTTTAAAAAAAAATGCTTTGCAGGTTATATGAATAATACATATTCATTCATTTTTAAAATTTCCTGCACCTTCTCTTTTTATGTTCATTTGCAGCTCTTTAATCCTTCGCTACTTCACATACGGCGTGTTGTTCGGCTGCGGCTCCTCCTTTGCCTTCCAGCCCTCTCTGGTGATTCTTGGCCACTACTTCCGCCAGCGCCTGGGTCTGGCCAACGGAGTGGTGACAGCTGGGGCCAGCCTCTTCTCCATGGGCCTCCCAGTCTTACTTAAAAAAATGGTTGAACCTCTGGGCCTCACAAGAACCTTCCAGATCCTCAGCCTCTTCATGCTGGTCCAGGCCATGCTGGCATTAACGTTTAAACCTTTGCTCCCTGGTGGGGGGGGTATGGGCCCACCAGGCATGGGGCCTGCCCAGGCTGACTCCCAAACCCGGCCTTCTGCTGAGGCTGGAAGCAAGTGGAACATGGCCATGGCCACGATAAGGAAGTATTTCAACCTACGTGTGTTTCACATTGTGACATACCGGATTTGGGCCTTTGGAGTCGCCACGGCGGTCTTAGGCTACTTTGTGCCATACATCCATCTGGTAAGAACATCTTATGGCCTTGTTTTTGCCAGTGTTGTGCACTGTTCCTCATTGAGCTAAGTTAACCAAACTTATCTTTGTGTTATAGCCATGTGACACAGTGAAACTAGCTTCTAATGTTTTATTTTTTTAGTAGCTGAAAGATGTTAATGACAGTCTCGATAGTTTCCTGGAGTTAAAAGGATAGAATAAATAGTAGTTAATGTTCTAGCTTTTCTTTAGTTATAAAGGTTTGAACTCCTCTGAGTGCATGATGACAAAGCTACATGTGCTTTTCTTAATGTTTCTCCTGCTAAAACACACATGACTTCCTTCCTTTAAGTATGTAAAACAGTGACGATAATAATGGTGTTAGTAGTTCCTTGTAACACTGTTTTATCTTTACCCTACAGTGTGAAGCGCCTCGAGGCGACGTTTGTTGTGAATTGGTGCTATATAAATAAAATTGAATTGAATTGAATTGAATTAATAGCACTCAGTACATATACGTGGGGTATTTCTCAGACTTTCTTGAACTGTAGTAGGATCAGACAAGAACCACATCATCTTGTTAGAGACTGCAGCTGTGTTGATTCTTTCTTGTCTCCCCCTGCTGGGTTTCAGCAGTTCATGCCACGCCCTGACACCCTGACTTGAACAGAAGAAGAAGAAGAAGAAAACCTTTATTTGTCCCGCAGTGGGAAATTGTATTTTAGGAACAGCAAAGAACAAGAGCAGATGTGGTACAGCAGGATAGAAAAAAACATATCTGAGATCTGGTCTAATATTTAACCCATTTCACACTTTGTTCATTTACCGTTTTAAAACAATTGACTTTTAATTCAACAACGCTGGCACTTTATGAAAGGAGAATGATTTTTCAGTGGAACTGGACCGTAACAGTGTAATCACAAAGAGCTCAAGTCCCCTGCAAATCAAAGAGTGCAATTTAGCTCTCTTTAATGGCGACAGTTCAGACTTCAAGGTTGCAAAATGTTCGCTTGAATGCAAGATAGTGAGACCGTGAAGGATGAGAGTGAAGTGTATTTGCTGCAGCGCTGAGCTGTGAAGTTGATCTCCCTCTATCCAGATGTCGGATGTCCCAGCTCCGGCCTCCCTCTGTCAGACCTGTTGTTTCAGGCCCAAACCCAGATGTAAACACAGCCCCGGCCTTTGTATCGGCTCGACCACCTCAGGAAACCTCTCCTGTATGGCCTCTCTGTATCCCTAAACATGCCTATCCTATGGCCATTGATGAATGTAGAGCTCTTCAAAGCAGAGCAAATATTTCACAAGGATAAGGAGGCTCAGGAAA
This sequence comes from Zenarchopterus dispar, assembly GCA_028564865.1. Classification (NCBI taxonomy): domain Eukaryota; kingdom Metazoa; phylum Chordata; class Actinopteri; order Beloniformes; family Zenarchopteridae; genus Zenarchopterus; species Zenarchopterus dispar. The sequence continues at coordinate 6,042,509 of JAOWBL010000002.1, forward strand.
GACTTCACAGGGCGATGTCTTGTTTTGGATCTGAGATGTTGGAGTAATGGCCGAGGGGAGTGGGAGAGTCTGACCTATATGTGTTGGGTCTTCCTGTGCTTCTGTTCCAAAGGTCTGTGGATGAAGACATGTTGTTATTATAAGACTTTGATATCTAGTCGTGGACTCATTCTTTCAGTCTAGCTAAAAGCACTATCTATCCATCTATCTGTCCGCCTATCTGTCTATGTGAATAAAGCTGGTCTCTATCAATATTGAGGAAAAAAACAAAGCTTGTACATTAATCTGCTTTTTTTGTGTGTGTGTTTCTCTTAGATTAACTTTGTAAAGGAGACATTCCCAAACACAGAAAAAGAATGGGTGTTGCTGGTTTGCATTGGAGCTTCATCTGGGGTGGGGCGCCTTGCTTTCGGCAAGATTGGGGATCTCATTCCTGGTCTGAAGAAGATCTACATGCAGGTGGGAGAATGACTGAACACATAAAATGTTGGCAAACCCTTCGTTGTTGATACACGAGTCCATGTTAAAGCTTGCATTTTGCAGTAAAGATGTTTTTTTTTGTTTTTTTTTTTTTGTGGAGGAGAACAAAGATCTAATATCCTTTACAGCTTTACTTATTTGCACATACTCACATATGAAGATTTAGTCTATCACTTGCATGAAAATATGATGTTATCATTTGTCATTACCAGGATTTGTTTTTATAATCGGCTGCTTTTAAACTTGACAGAGAGCTAATTTTTCACAGGCGTATGGTTCCAAGAAGAAAAGCAGCTTTACTTTTAACAAAGAATTTCATGGCTGGTTAGTAGTGGGGATGATTCATTTACAAGAAAAGAGAGGAGTGTAACGTTTGTATAATTCTTATGAATGCTTGTGGATTAGAAGTGAAATGTTCACGCTGATTCAAATAACACATAAGAATTCCCGCATATTAGCCTTGAGCAACTTGTTATCCTCACTTGACACTTAGTTTGCTATTTCTGAACTCTAGTGTGTTCATCCAGCTTGATCTGTGCGCTCTAATCCTGTAATGGTAGCAGAAACCATGCTGTTTCTTCTGTTTATCCTCACATTTAAAGAATGATCAAGATATATAATGAACGTGACAGTCTTTTTGTTTTGCATAATTCAAATGCTTGTATATGTCACGTTAAATCCTAAAAGTATTGACTTTAAAGGTTCCTTAGCGGCGTTATCCTTTTGGATTGTGCAGAAATAATGTTTTGTCATTGATCAATATAATATTTGCACTATAAAAAAATGCTGTGCTTAATATAGATGGAAAACTTTTCTCTTAACTTCATAAACTGCTCAACACTGCTAAGAGTTACTTTCTCGTACAATGTTGGGACTGTGAAGGGTTTAAATTAATGCCTTAAAGCTCAGTGCAAAGGCACGCAACCCCCCCTTCAAAGCTCACAGTATTATTGTGAGACTTTGACCTTATTTTAATTCAACAGGATCAAGTGACTGTAGAGATTTGACCTAACAAATGCTCAAAGCCATTGATATTAATACTTCACAGGCAGTACATCACATGACTTGATTAAGATGTGTAAAAAGTCCCCAATTTTATATACGTCTTTATTTCAGTTATAACCCACTCATACAGTACTTTTACAACTGTAACCATGGTTAGGGACCAGCACCAGCTTCCAGCCAGCTCAACAGTTAGCAGTAATTCTCTAGTACAGCTAGTACAACTGTCTAAAAACCGGGTAAGAGTCAGAACTCTTGAGCAGAGAGGACCAAGAAGAAAGCATGCTAATGTGTTCATGCCATCTGTCACAGGTGGCGTCCTTCATGGCTCTGGGCCTCATGTCCATGATGATTCCCCAGTGCGCCATGTTCGAGGGGCTGATAGTGGTGTGTGTGTTCCTGGGTCTTTGTGACGGATGCTTCCTCACCATGATGGCTCCCATAGCCTTTGAACTGGTCGGGCCCATGCAGGCCTCGCAGGCCATAGGATACCTTCTAGGCCTCATGTCTGTCCCCATGACAGCAGGTCCTCCCATCGCTGGTGAGAAGTGCACTCTTTTTGTTTTATATCCTTCACATACTCCTGATTTGTAATGTTTTTTCCAGAGTAAATTCACTGCGATGTGGCTCCGTCTGCAGAATTAAGCATGTTGACCACAAAGACCTGCTCCAAGTTGATTGATACTAGCAGGGTAGAAAAAATGTGGCGGGATAAAGAAAAAGTAATGCAAATGCACAACAGGGTAGACTGTACGGTGGTTTTAACTGGAGGTTTGGGCATGTGACCAACTGCAGGCTGTCTCCATGGATTTGTATTCGGGAAAAAAAAACATACAGGGTCAGATCTTTGCACTCAGTTCCCTTCAGGTTAGTTGTTTTCCTCTCCATCTAACAACAGAAGTGCACATTAGGAGACCAATCACAGAGCACAAACGTGACAACTCGGATGAAGCAATATATCAAAGGTTTAAAATATCTTCCGTCAGTTGTACATAAATGTGCTTAAATATGCCTACCACTGGCGTGGTATGACTGCACATCCAAAGCTATTTTGCAAGTATTCCTGGAGACTTAGCGTACAAGAGGCAGAGTTGTCAAAACTGGAAAAGAAAGTTGTTTTCTTTGTTTTGGGGAGTTAAATTGAAACCACTCATGTGTTAGTATTTAAAACAGGACTGGACCAAAGTTAAGCTTTCCCAGAACAAGAATATGTTCTTCGAACAGCGAGACGTTTAGACTGCAGGAAGACCCCTTCAGCACCTTTAACCACACACCCATGCTGTTGCAACAGTGCAGGATGTGGTTTAGTATTGTCCTGCTAAAATTTTAAAAAGATGCTATCTGGATGGCAGCCTACAGTAGGTTGCTTCAAAACCTCTTAATATTGTTTGGTATTATGTATGTGTGCAAATTACATTAATGCACTCCCATAACATCTTGACCGCTGGCTTTTTAAGTGATACATTGATAACAAGCAGCTGTGGTCTTTTTCAGTGAAAACAGCTGTTGCCACGGCACCGTGGAGGAACTTTTATAGACAACAGCAACAGCTATATTGCTAAGACGCTCCACACATGTTCAGTGCAGAGGGCTTAACTGTTGTTTGTCAAGAAATGCCTTCAAGCTGCAAATGTGTGAGTGTAGAAGTGCTGGTATAGTGGGTGTGTTTTTAAACTCTGGACTAGTTGTTTTCCTCCTCTAAACAAAGCCGAGCTCATTGGGTGCCGTGTTCAGCTTTGTTCTAAAAAATGGCTGTGCCGTTTTCTCCTAACAGTACATCCTCAAGGCTCAGGAGATAAGCTGTCATAAAACATTTACGGTTCTTTAGTAGTCCAATGTGTGTCACACCCATCACCTGTCATGGTGCATTACAATTTAAAATTAGTTAAGCATGTGCATCTTAATGACTGCATCTGGGTATGGACATGTGCAGACATGTTCATGCAAAAAGTAAAGTAAAAGACAGTTTGTGTATTGTAGATAATATTTGTTGTTGTGGAAATAATCTCTTACACTGGGATTCCTGATGCAAGATTAACTTGAATGTTGTCACTTGCTCCAACGCACAGGTCTCCTACATGGTCGCTTTAAAAACTACACATTGGCATTTTCCCTGGCCGGGGTGCCTCCGGTGGTGGGGGGCGTGGTGCTGTTCATGGTGCCCCTGATACACCGCAGGCTCCAGAGATGCCAGGCATCATCAGAAGAGATGTCAACAACTGCTCACATGTTGCCCTCACCCCTGTCGGCAGGGGAACCCAAAAGCTGCTCTAATGGCGACATGCTGCCAGGCTACACTGACGTGGAGACACATATCTGAGTCGCACCTGACAAAGGTTCCAGATATCCAGATATCAAGCATGGCTCTTAATAACGCAGACATGTCTGTATTTCATATTTTCATATTTTGTTTCATCTGTTTTTCAGGGATTCAACCCACCAGCACTTTTCTTATCCTTCGATCTCCTGCCTCCCAAAATGAAGTCTGAACCGCGGAGTTCCTGTTGGCTTACCCTGTGATCTCTCACCCTTCTGACTTTCTGCTGGCTTTTTTTTTTCTTCTTTTCATGCAAGGAGAAGGTGAGAGGTGCACTCTGGCTAAAAGCCACACATAGGATGAAAAGAAGACACTGCAGTGTTTGATGATGGAGATTATAAGCACAAATCATTTTCGGCTAGAATCAGAACTTTATGACTGGTCAAGATGAGGGGATTCGAGACTGAAGTGTTTCCGTGTGTATTTTCATAGCATTTATCCTGCTACAGTGGCTTCGAAGCTGCAAAAATGCTGTTTTGTTTTCAGATTCTGAAACAAAAGTAATACTAAAATAACATATTTCAAGATGAAGGGGCATACAAGGAAAGCTAGTGAAGGGATAAATTCAAACTTTCTTTAAGTAGTACCTCAGACATTTAGGATTTCAGCAAACTGCATTTTATTTACTTTGTGTAGCGGAAACAAAGTCTTATTTTGATTGACATGCAGGTTTGATGCGTTCGACTTTATTCTACTGCCTGCGCTTCCTACTGAGACAGCTACAGGAGAAACAAACGTACCTTTTGTAAATGTCACAGCCGGTAACTGTCTTTTCTGATAGATGTGCCACCAGACACAATCACCTCAGCTCATCTGCAATCACGTTTTAGACCCCGGCTCCATTTTGTACTCATAGCCAGGGTCAGAGACTTCAGCTGGATTACTTTAATCACTTCAGGAGTCGGTCTGCATAGGGCACACGTGTGTGATTGTGGCAGCTGTTGATTCCAAAGATACAGTATGCAATAGTCCTTGTCTGTTAGATCTTTTCATTTTTCTCTCTTTAGGTCAGTAACTCTTTAAAATGTATCAAGTTAAGCTATGCTGTCAAAGTTACAAATGAGAGCTTCTGCTGCCTCAGTTAGTGAAAAATTGATTCACAGTCTTTTTGTAAATCTGTACTGCCTTATTGTTTGTTTCTTCCAGTCACGACGAAACTCCACATTCACTAAGCTTGTTCTGGCTCTGAAAGTCACTGGTCTTAACTGTGTGGATGGAGCAGAAAACCAGTTACAGACTAAATTATAGTGTATGTGTCTTCCATCCATGGGCCAGACACTGAACTCCCATATTACCCATGACAGAAAGAGAGAGAGTTTTGTGTGAATAAACAAATGAGAAACACATTGTAAAGCGCTTTTTTACGTTAAAAAGGTCCCACACATAGTAAATCTTGTACCAAGTGAGGACCATTTCAAATGTTTGGGTGGACTGAGTTGGAAACATGCGGTTGATACCGCAGCTTGATTGCTGTTGATGTCATACACTTGGGCCACCCTCACAATTGTTTTAGTTGACTTTCCCCCCCTCTCTGATTATGCGAGTGTGTTTATGTCAGTGTGTGCTGCATCTATGCATTTGTATTTCAATGCTAGAGACAGTTAATATCATCAGCCACAATATTAAAACCGCCAACATAAATGAATAACACTGATACTCTCTAGTAATTGTAGGGTCATGGTATATCAGGCAACAAATGATGGGTCGGTCTTGGGATCTCTGGTTAAACTGCTTTGGTTATATAAGTGGCAGAAATGGATGTTCCTTCTGTGCCCAAATTTTCCCCACCTGAGTGTTTTGAAGTCAGTGTGTTATGTGTTTGAGAAACTG
>JAOWBL010000002.1:6055401-6068451 GCA_028564865.1 Zenarchopterus dispar
ACACACACACACACACATGACCTTAGGTTCACAGACTCTTGTGAGAACTCAGTGGTCAGGAGCACAGTAAAGGTCACAGCATAAAGGCTCAGAAAGTCGTATGTCTAACCTGTAGCCATGAATTACTGCTCCTGCCCATCCAAGCATTGATGTAACCAGACTGCTCCAGTCTCGCCAACCTCGGCTCCCAGTTATCTGGACACAGAAATATAAACAAGGTGGCGAGCCATCTCAATGTGAGTAATATCCTTGCTTCTGGATTTCATAATATGGAGATATTTCATTTTAAATGAGTTGTGTTTTTGTTGATTATATTAAGAGTCTGGAAACAAACTGGAAACAAAACCACAGACTTGTTCTCTTACCTATGTGATCCGACGCTGTGATTTGGGAGTCTTCGATCCTTTCTGATTTCATTCCCAGAGGTAAGATGCATTCTGTATGTCAATATGTCAAAATGGAAAAGTGTGTCAGAGTTTAAAGTATGCACAATTAACTTTAAAAATATAGTTCTGATCACTTTTTTAAAAAATGTTTTGACACATCTACAATTCACGTTACTTTAAATATTTCACTTAGCAGAATAACACTGAAGCTGAAAACCCAATGTAGGATGGACATTTTTGGAATAGTTTCTGACAGAACCGAAATACTATGATGACATACAACATCTCCAAAAACTGTAGTAGCCTTCAAAAGTAAAAGTTTACATCAAAGCTCCATAAAATGGTAATGTAAGTTAAACCATTTTATCCTCTTTAATTTAATGCCTTGAAATACAAAACCATATTTAATTTGTGAAACTGTAGATGTTCAAAAAATATTAAAAAGCAAAAAAAAAAAGATCAAAAATATACATAACTATGTCCACAATGAATATATAACAGAGCCAGCAAGACACATGAGAACTAAAGAACATAAAATGAGCAGAAAGAAAAGTGAACCAAAAGGAAAAAAAAAGAAAAATAAAATCAAATTGACTCTAACTGAATCCAAACACACATAAAACCACCTTTAGGACACAGAAAAGCACAACAGTTACATGCAACATGTCAACAAATGGTGCAAGGAAACCCTTCACAACAAAAACAAAACAAAAAAAACAAACAAAAAAACCCTAAGACAATGACATTGGCTTGGTGCAAAATCAGCACAGAGACGATACAACAGCAGAGACACCAATGGGTTGCTCTTAAAAAAAAAATCCTCAAAAAATATTTAAGCTCCTAGTAACTTTTATGTGGAAGGATCAATAATATGATGAGCAATATAATGTGGATGGTGCATGGACACTTACGTGGATCATAGACCAGAAGTGTAGCCCTCATGCCAGCCAGCTGGTAGTCTCCTATGGTGCACTCCACCAGCCACGTGCCAACAGTGGGGGGTGCCATCTCAATGGTCCCATACACACCTGAAGAGGATGAGGAGGGTGACAAGAATGAGCAAGCTCACAGTGCAAGAAATGTGTTGCATAAATTCACAGTGACCACTCAAACGCTATTATATGAATAGTATGCAGTTCATATCTTCAAACAAACATTTATGGGGATCAAAATTAAAACAACGAATAAGTGAATTATATTCTTCTATGTTAAAACATGCTTTCTGATAGGAGTGTGCTCTTTTTGTTTGTTTGTGAAACTGTTTATATTGTATTTGTTTACATAATCAAACAGTGTGAAAATGGGTTACAGAAATGTTTTATGTATAATAATATATAAATGCAAATATATGCAAGTGTCTCAGTGTGTATTTACCTGGAAACAGGTTGAAGACACCCATGCGGTGTCTTTGTTGAGTTTGAACGGTGAAAGGTAAACCATGGAAGTGCACAGCGTGGTACTCTGTGTCACTTCCGACATTCAGAAGATGCCACCTCACTGGCTGGTGCTGAGCAACCGTCAAACCAGGAAGAGTTTCCGCCACGTAGCCATTTATTGCTGAGGAGAAACACTGGTATTACTTCAGGAAAAACAAAGACAGCCTGAAGTAGGTAGCAGCAAACTTTACTACAGACATCAAGCCACCTGCAAACTTGTTGCTGGTGTGGTACCAGGGATCTTCAGTGTTGACCTGACAGGGTGGTGCACAGTATTGCTGCAGGTTCTCATCCAGGTACCAGCTTTTAGTCTCATCAAAGGTGTGGAAGAGCAGAGAGAATTCTTGGACGTCCGGTTGTGTGTTCTGAGGGCTCTGCAGAGTCCCGGCCTTACAGATCACCAACGGACCAATCAGACCTGAGTGGAGGTCCTTCTCCTAAAAGATAGTACAGAAATATACATTTTTTCCATGTCCATATGAGTATAGTGAGAATTTTAAGTTTAACTTAAAATCCTGAATGGAGAATGTTTTTGTGTCTTGAATATAAAAATACTGAAATGAGCCTGGTGCAGACCTTGTCCACAGTGGAATAGTAAGCTCCAGTCTTGCAGGCAAATTCAGGCTCAGTGGGTCCTTGTTTCTTGCTTATTCTCCAGTTATAAGTTCGAGCCTCTCCTGGAGGTACAGGCTCTCCAGGGACGCCGGGCGGAGCAAAAGAGGAACTGCTTTCTCCCATCCCAGCCCCCTGGGTGCGGTCATAGACTCCATGAAGGTGAAAAGAGTAAGGTCTGTTCGCATTGTTCTTAAATATCACCTAAATTAGAACAGGAAGTGCAGACAGAGGTTATGAAGGAACAAAAATTTTTTTCCCACACAATCAAAGACGATTTTGATCACAACTTCACCAGTCTTCGCATTCATTCACATCTGAGGTAAACTGAAGGTTATCAAACACTCACAGTGAGGAGGTCATTAATCTCGGTACTGATAATAGGCCCCAGAATTCCCAAGTGTTGTTGAAGCTCTCCTCTGCCTTCGGGCTGCAGGAAGTCTTTATCCATGTAAGCTCGAAACACAACCTTTTTATATTCAGGCAGGAATTTCCTCATTCCTCGACGCATCTCTCTGAAGGAAGGAATTCAGTCAACACTTGGTGAACTTGGCAACAACTAGCTGCATTACACACTCAACACCCGTCTCATGCTTGTGCAGAGAAAATACATGTCAGACTAAATATTGCATTTTCTAATTCATATGAGTTGTAAATGCAGATAAATCCTGACATAAAGGAAACCTGATGTAACCCAGAAAGACATAAGTGCCATAAAGAGGTGAAAAACAATTAAAATAAATCAGGCATGGATTGATTACAGAAATGTCAATAATGACAAGAAGATATAAAAGAAACCCCCAAAACTAAGAACGTGACACTGAACAATATAAAAGATAAGTATATTTCAGATCATGCTTTTAAATTCCTACCAGCAAGCCTGACTGTTCCTACCTGGGTTTGATGAGCTGGTGTGGTCTTTTGATACCGTAGTCCCAGGTGATCTCTTCTGCAGCGATGTAGTAGTGACGAGGTCGGACTTCTCCAGATCGTAGGTTTATGTAATCCGTACCAAATACACCTGCCGTGCTGTGTACCTGTAACATAAAGTTGAGCATTTATTCCAGAATAAGACAGTGTGGCATATGGATCTCTACATGCTGAGACATGCAGTACACAGACAGGAGTACCTCATCACTGTAGTCATCATACTCGACGGACAAATCAAGCTTCGTCGCGTTGGCATTGGTGAAGTTGTATTCCAGTCCAGCATCGTCTAAAATCCTCTGAGGTTCAGCAAGAATTTGGTTAGGTGGGTTTTGCTCTATGTTCTTTGAAGAGCTTGGTTCTTCAGCTGAGACCTGTTCTTCGCTGTTTAGTGAGACATTGTTGAGCTGTACTTCCACCCCATTCTTCTCACTTAGCATGTCACGTCTTTCCTCAGTCTTCACCTCTGCATCGACATCAGTCATGTTTTCTACATCACCTTCAACAAGCTCTATTGTTACTTCTTCATCTCCTAGGTCTCCAAAACCTGTGTCTTCCTCTGACCAGTTTCCATTTGCGTGTCTTCTGCGCCTGCTGCCTCTGATTTCCCCAAGCTGAGTCTGATTCTGAGGAGCTGCCCAGTCCCCATCTCGCTCTATTTCTTCCAGAATATCCTCTGGGATTTCTTCATCTGGGGTGGATTTTTCCCTTTGCAGTGATGACACAGGCACTCTCCTTAAATGACATGCTTCGCCACCACTGGTTTTGTCCATAGTGGCATTTGGACCAGAAGTGCTGTTAGCGAGGGGCTTCTTGCACACTCGAACCAGCACTGTGCCATTTTTAGGTCTTGCACCTCTCGGCCGGAAATCTATTTCATCAAAATAGTCTGAGATGTCCTCATCTATATCATGATCAACCAGTGAGAACTCCCCGTTGTTGCAGGGACGAACGGTGTAGCGGATGCTCATGCCCCGGCTCTTGAGGCTGCTATCAAAGGCGCTGATCTCCCACTCACCTGCAGGAAGAGAAAAAAATGGGACTCAACATAACATTAAAGCCAAATGACATTTCTCATTCTATAAAGAGGATCCAGATCTGATAATGTGTCTCATACTGCCACATCCCCACCGCTTTGTCTGAAAGCTTACTAGCAAGATTACATCAACACACATTTTTGCTTGTAACAATATCCCAGTGTAACTTTTGTGCCTCTTTACCACCTAACACCACCCTCTTTGAGAATATGATGTTATATGTTAATCTGGGATCTCACCAATCAGCTCGGTCTCCATGGGAACAGTCACGGCGGTCATGGGGAAAAGAGTGAGGACAGACTGATAGAGGCCTTGGTACTGAAACAGGTTTCCCGTGAAATAGATAGAGAGGAAGTCACTCTGGGTTCCCACGTTGGCCACATGCCAGAAGGGGACATCTGTCTGACACATGACAAACTGACGCCCGCTGAACATGATGCCATTTATACCTAGAGAAGGAAGAGGAGGACAGGAATTCAGTATTTTACTACGGCTTAACAGCATGTTGATTCTGTTAAGGAGTAAACATTTGAATACAGCCCTGAGGTAAACTCACTGTAAATGACATTGGACTCATAAAACTGAGGGTCTGTGGTGTTGAAGGAGCTGTGGCTGGACCTCTGCATGTTCTCCTTGAAGTACCAACTTTTGTTCTCATCAAACACAGCAAATATCAGGTTCAGCTTCTCATCAGGACCCAGCTGCATCAAACAACAGAGGCATTATATATAAAAGTGCATGTTAATGTCAAGTGTGATCTACTAAAGGGCCCAAATGAGAGAGACCAGAAGACGGGAGTAGTAAACAATGTTCTTAATTTAACAAAAAGTGTTGCACATCGCAGATCATCCAAAACTATGCACCCTGACAATTAAGATTAACATTCAGCTCACCAGTCGTCCTCTGGTATCGATGGCGTTGTACTTGCAGATGAGCAAGGTGCCCACCAGTCCAGAGGCCAAGTCGCTCTCTGGAGAGATGGTGCTCTGATATAGCTGGGTCAGACACTGGGGGTCTCCCTCCAAAGGCCCATCTTCTGTTGTTAGCTGCCAAACGTAGCTAAACGTCCCATTAGGGGGGACTCCCAAAGACTGCAGGTCATTCTCTGCAGCTGTAGTTAGATTTTTGGAGTCAGTGAAGACATGTTCAACGATACAATACAACAAACAATATTCAGTCATAAAATTAACACTGGGGCTATTAAAAGTGAAGGAGAAACACATAATAATAAAAATATAGCAAAAAATGAACTTCATTGTTAACTGACGGGTGACACTGTCACTAGTTTCCATGCAACGGTTGTGCTTCTTTAATTTTTTTACCTTCACAAAAGATAATTGAAATGTAGCACAGGAACAGCGAAATTCAAACTCAGTCCTGTTTAATTGAGTGAAGCACAACGACATGCAAAATGCGACATTCACATGAAAATGATTTTTTCACCTTAGTTATGTTTAAAACAGTGATTCTCAGCTGGTGGGTCAGGACCCAAAAGTGGGTTGCGGACCTGTTTTCAGTGGGTTGTGGGCGTTTGCCTCAGGTAAACGTGATACTCTCAGGTAAAGCTACATATCTTTGAGTCTTGTTAAACTATTTCCCAGTTGTTGCACCTTTTTATTTTGTGTATTTTTATTTTTTTTTTTTACGAAAACAATGACGGAGTCTGTTAATATCGGCAGTTACAGAAATGATTTGATTGTTATGTCGGCTTTGTAAGACTGATTCAGTGACCAAATAGCTTTACTAGAACGGCGCTTGTTATATATTCAATTACATATAAATATTTAAGTCTTTTTGGAACTTCTTCCCAGGTGTTGCACTTTTTTATTTCATATTTGTGTGAATAAACTGTTCAATCTGAGGTTTGAACTGCACCCTCTTTTTATTTAATAAATTTGAAAACTTTTAAAATTTTCCTTGATTTGGGTCACGACTTTTCCTTAAGGAGTGATGGTGGGTCCCAAAGCCGGACCAGATGAGAACCACTGCACATCTAAAACTACCAGACAAACATCCCTGCACACCCCTGCAGGGAAGTGGAGACTCAGCTAAAATGTGCTTCTGTTTTTTAAACATTGCTTCACCGCTGTGCAAGTAGTCTACAAATCAGAAAAAAACCTGCTGCAACAAGTCAGCCACAATCTAAATAAATCATTTTACTTCCTTAAAAGAGGCTAATGGCTTTTCATATCCTTGGCTGAAATGCAGCTTTCTTAGTTTGTAGTTTTATGCCTGTATTTAAGCTTACCGTTAGTGGATCTGTGTAACGGGAAGATCTTGGTAAGGCCGTTGGGGAAGATGTTGAAAGGCCGACTTGCTCGGTTTTTGAAGATAATCTGAACAGAATTAAAACCAACGGGTGGTCAGCATAAAGCCACATAAAGTTCGCTTCTGTCCTATATGTGTGACGGGTGAACTTTCATATGGATGAACTCAGACATTTTAGTCGCTCACATGGATCTGATCGTTGACTTTTCCTTTCAGGATTGGACCCAGCAGTGACATGTCAGGGTTTTTCCTCTTAGTGAAAGATCCATCTGTGTATTCCACATACACAACCTTTTTGTACCTGTAGCCAAGGTGATGGGGAGCTTCAGGCAAATGTCTGGACTGCAAGTCACTGAAACAGAAAGCAGAAAAGAAAGCAGCTCAGCACCTCACTATTTGTTCTTCTTTTTCAATCCCATTTGTTTTACCTCTACCTGTCCGTGGGTTTGAGATGAGGGGCGTAACTCCAGGTGATCTCTTCGGCAGCGATGAAATGCGTCCATGTTTGGGACATCTGGCCTCTGCTGGACCTGGCTTGCAACTGAGGCCTCTTGGGTTGAATGTTAACGGTGTTGAACATGTAATCATAATCTTGACTGCTCTCCTTGCTGTCATGTTTGACGTTGCGTATGCCAGGTTCAGGGCATTTCTCCACTGTGAACAAAGCGCTCATGCCATCTGCGGGAGGAAGTTGACACGAGAACGATTAGAGTAACTTCTCAGCTCAAGGAAATGAAATTTCTGTAATTAATTCAGCTAGTTATTGCACAGCTGGGAGAGTGGTTGTGCATTTGTTACCATGACGGTGAGCCTGTATCTCACAACTGATACCGAATCGACCGATAGTTGTGGGTTTCATTTCTGCAGTGACGAAAGTCATCGGGGTCACTTCCACGGTGATCTTACGTTGGGTCAGAACCTGAAAAAAAACAGTGTCAATACATTGGATTTCATACCATTCAAAAACATATACACTTGATTTATGTGATATTTATATAAAAGCTGACCTAACTAAATTTTAACAGAAAAACGTTTTCTCCCAGAATGCTAAGATGTTCAAAAACTATCAGCTTATATTTCCATAAAAAAAATCAGTTTAACATTATTTACTCAGTGAAGTGTTTTAACATTTATGTTCACATAGCTTTTTTTTTCTTGGTAGTTTTAAGGTTTTTCTATTGTCTCCAGTCCTTATGGAGTGCAAGCGACCTTTTACAGTAAAGAAACAGTAACCATTTTTTTGTTGGATTTTTTTCCTGTTCAACATAAATGACCAAATGTTGTTTTATATCTCTTTTTAACCAAAGAGCTAGAGTTCACGTCCATGACAACTGTACGAGGTGTGAATTCCTATTTGCCTCATCAGAAATAAATTACACAAAGTTACAACTTCAGTTTTGTTTTAGTTACAGCAACATTGTAGTCTGCGGTTCAATGGCTTGATGTCCCCACATGTTCTGTGAATTTAACATCTGTCCTGTGGTTTAAGAGCGAGGATAGCACAGCCACTCTTGCTTTAATGGCTTGTTTAGGTGGTAGTTGTAGTCGCAGATCACCACGATCCAGTCTAGGCTGGCCTCAAAGGGTTTGGGAAAGAAGACCGCCGATCAGAGCCAAGATGGCAGGAATCAGCTGCCATCATGGCCGACCTGTTGGCCTGTGGGTGGGCACTGAGTCGGCAGACCTGATCTGGGCGAGCCACTTTCACCCTCACACCATTCAAGCTAAACCTAGCAGGGTAACTGAGTTAAGGTTGCCATGCTTCATCTGAGTGCCAGGGTTGCTCTTCTTCTCCTGCCAACATGACATCCCTTTATGCAGTCTATAATTGAGTGACAAGACAAGTTTTTTTGTTTTTTTATAAACAATGCATTTGGATGAAGTGCTCCCAGGCAGCTTGCCACTGCTTTGCCACAAAAACCCAATGCGAACTCACGTCCTCTTCCATCTGAAGCCTTGGATTACCTGTAAAGAGTGATCCTGGAACCGAATGGAGTGGATTTCTGGAGCGGTGCCCATCCCAATCAAATGCCAAAACACAGGATTACGGTCCTGGCACACTGTCAAACCTACAACACACACACAGCGGTAAAACAAGGGGAAATTCCTGTACAGTTTCGACACAGTGAAGTCAGCGATACACTTGTTCCAGTGTCAGAAACATTTAACATTGTGACAGGCCTTTACAGAACAACTTCTCTGGCTCGGCCAGACTGCTTCTTTACCGGGTAAAGTAGAGTTGACATAGCCATTGATGGTGTGGTATTCCTTATTTCCGCCGCTCCATCTGAACTTCTCTCTGCTGGTCCTCTCTCCCACTGCTCCATACCAGCTTTTAGTCTCATCAAACACCGCAAACAGCAGGACAAACGCTGGGAACCTTCTCTGGCCATCTTCTGTGAAGGCACCTGATCCAACGCAAAGGAAACACAGCGGATGAAGGATGATAAAAACACTTTGCATGAGCACTGAATACATATACCGAACTGTCTTGATTTACTTCATTAAATGTTTCATTTTCAGTAAATCCCCCCCCCACTGCTGCACCTTACTCACTTGATTTACAGATGAGGATGGCGCCAATGAGTCCCGAGTTCATGTCTCGAACTGTGTCCACCTGGGAAGCGTATGAGTAGGTGAGGCAGTCAGGGTCGCTGGCGGTGGGGCCGTCTTTATGGCCGATGTCCCACACGTACTTGTAATATCCTCCAGGAGAGACAGCGTCATCCTCCTTCTCCTGGCCTGCCGTGGAGTCATCGTATCCTGCTCCTGGAAAGTAAAAATGCAGAATGACTCTTTTATTCCACTCGAGTGTTCCAACAGCCAAAAGTGGTTTACAGCTGGGAAAACTTAAAGAGTTTAGTTTCCTCCAGTGCTTCTAGGGAAAAAGAAGTTTAAATACGTCGTTCTGTTACAGGAAATGATAAATGAGTGGTTTGACGTATCATTCAGAGAACTGTTGAATTTTCTGTGGAAAGCACAATCTCACAATAATGTGCTGCAGTGGTTTCCACCAAACCTGCACAAACACAGGTGAACACAAGCTTTTCTTTACTCTGTATTACACTGTGATGTGATCATGACAGCTCACTCCTGGACGTGACAAGAGCAGCTTTTCAGATTATGATAAGCTGAGTTGTTGGACTCTACGCTGTGGCGGGAACACGCGAGCCGCTTACAGGAAGTTCCTGGTGGGATCCGTAGCAGCATCAGGCTATATGCCCATGCTCTCCTTCGGAGGGATTACCCGCCAAAAGCAGCACGTGCGAGGTGCTGTCTTTAGGCTGAGATGAGGGGAAAAGAGCTTTGAAGAATGACTGTTTGGCTTTGGCAGACTTCTGAATATCTGCATGTGCGAGATAATGATAACTGCTGCTCGCTTGAATTTCCAAAGAAAGAGGGGTCAACTTCTTGGAGATTTCTTAACAATTCGACACCTTTTTTGGGCAAATTAAAAATAAAAAAATCTGAAATAAGACTTTGTCTAAACGGGTATTTCTGATGAGCTATATAGTCAAATGATCTTTAACATCTGCTGGAAGTACATTCACTCTGACCATGAGCGAATCTACATGAAAGTAGATTCGCTTTCCAGGAGTTTCTTTTTTCCATGCTTTCATCCACCGTGGAACCTGAACATCACCATAAAGCTGGCCATGAGTCAACAACCTGAGTCAAGCTCTTGCTCACTATTTGACCAGCAAGAAGAGAATGCAGCTGACTAATCTTGAGTTATGCATCTGAGTGGATCAGAAGCTTGAGAAGCTCCCGTAAAGTTGTGTGTAGTGCCTCCTACCTTCAGATTGTTTCCAATATGTGATCCCCACAGGGCTGATGCTGTAGGGCTGAGATGCTAAGTTTTTGAAGTGGACCACCACCTTGTCGCCAGCCCGGGCTACGATCACCGGACCTTGAATACCTACAACCACAGAAGATTATGTTTCTATGGGTTTTAAATGTACCAGACACTCATTTCAAATATATTTTTTTTATACTACATAGCTTCAAAAAGGTCAAGTAATACTGTTTTTGTCTCCAACATAATATATGATAACTTGGTTATTTTTTTTCCCTTGGAAATTATTAAATAAATACAAAACCTCTGAAGAGGAGACCTACCTGTCCAGGCTGGTCTTGGTTTGGGGACAGTGTATGTTGAGTCTGTATACTCTCTATAAATAGCTTTGATATATTTTTGAGGAATAGCTTTGAATCTCCCCCTGGGAAGAAAAAAAAATTACTAGGATTTGACAGGTGACTTTTTTTTTTTTTTCATTTTGGTTTAATTCTGCCGACAACCACTTGTTTTTCGTCTGGATAACACGGCTCACCAGAACCAGATCTGCCTCTGAGCGCTCACCTTGGATCGGGCGCCGGGTCAGCATCGTCCAGATGGACGTAGTCCCAGCCGATCTCCACGGCCGCTATGTGGTACTCCCTGACGGCGGCGGCGGACGGCTGCGCCTCTCCGAGGGAGGAGCAGAGGAGCGGCAGGAGGAGCAGGAGCGTGGCTGTCATGGTTCTGTGCGCACCTGTCTGCTCCACTTCAGCGTGTCACGGTTTGACTGCGCCCAACTGACCCTGTTCAGACTGTGGCGCTCCTCCTCTGGTCCGCAATATTTAAAGGGAGGGGTGCAGAGGGTGGTCAAGTACGTGGAGGGAAGTGTAAGCACGTGGGGCGCGCGTGGTGGTGGGAGACAGATGACAGAAGATTAGGCTTTAGTGAGCGGGAAAGGGAATTTATTTTGGAGACGCAATTAGAAGAAAAAACAAAACAAAAAAAAAAAACAAGAACAATTCTGGCGTCTTTCTCCAGACTAGTCAACAGATTACAGGTGTTAAAAATGAAACATTTATAAACATGAGATTTGAAAAAAATTTTTCAAGTGGTGTCATGATTCAGATGTATCTACATTTGTATCCAACATTTCTGAGAGCTGGAACTGCTATTCAGTGGGGCCATATTATACTGTAAAACAACTGACTAAAACAAAAAACAGACAAAAAACGAGAGAGAGAAAAGAAAAACAGAGAGGTGCAGGTATCTTATAACACAGCTGCTTACGAAATGCACAAGAAACGGGTTGACAGGTTCCCAGAACTAGAAAATGCTGACAGGTTTCGCAGGATAGAGCGACATCGCCTTATAAGGTCATAGTTTCCGGCAGCGCGCACTCCTGCGGGAATTTGACCAGGCGAGAGGCAGAGCTTTTCTACAGGCACCAGAAATTCAAATAAGATCATAACTGAGTCAGTCTTTTTGAACGGGATAAAAGTAATCTACAATATAATGTAATTTAGTACATTAGTGCAGCACCTATTCAAAACAAAAGTCATCTCATGGCATTTTACACAGGGAATAAACAAAGTCAGTGCAGTCCAGTTAAACAGCTCATTTATGATTAAATTAATCCTGCTTGTTGTAATTCAAATGATTGGTAAATATGGCTGATAGTTAGGGCTTACAGTCGTGAAATGAAAAGTACTCATCGCTGATAAAAATGGAGAAACCATGCGAACAAAGGTGTGTCTCAGATAAATTTGTCTTCTTTTGGGCCCTCTGCTGTGCAAGCCTCCTTGTGAGCATTTATATTTATTTATGTACATGCTTTGGTTATTTCTTCGTAGTTGTTTATGTTTCTTAATTTTCAAAATATCCTCATCTTCTTGTGGTCAGGTGCATGTCATTTTAGCATTTTGTTTCTCATTCTGGTATATATTTATGATAAAACCAGCGAAAGCATAACATCGTGGACTATGCTGGTACCTTGTTTACTAGAACATGTTCTTCTATCAGACAGAAAAGTGAACTAAAGGAACCTGATTTAAAACTTGCTTTTCACATTGTTGTTTTTTATACTCAACAAATCACACAATTTTACTCTCATTCAATAAGAAGCGATGTTGCTTTATAGCGTCTTGAATCATTTTAAAGAAAAACAGAAACATACTCAAATAAAAAGAGAATTTCTACATTTTCACATTCTCTTGTGGACATATGAGAAGAAAGTTTTCAACATTGAGTTTTACTCCCACCTTGTGGCAGTAAAGTTGTACTGCAACACTGCAAAGATTCATTTGGCATTTTGGAACTTGAGAGGCAGAGCATAATAAAAGGTTTGACTATTTAATTGAAAAGATGAGGTGTTGTTTATTAAAGATATGTTAAAAAACACGCACACACTCTCCATAACTTGTTGAATATACGAGTTATGGGTACCAAGTAAAAAGCAGATGTAAAACAAACAAGAACAATATATCACAGCCTGGTAGAAATTATGAAGTAGTTCCAGATTTTAAAAAAAAAAAAAAAAAGACTCACATTTGTGCATCACACAGGCTTAAAATTAAAACCATCAAAAACATACAAAAAACACATCCTAT
>JAOWBL010000002.1:6073822-6086216 GCA_028564865.1 Zenarchopterus dispar
TCTGAAACAAGTTGTTTTAAAGTCTGATTTGTTAAGGCTCCCTTTTTGCAGGGGAAATAATGTACAAACATTTTTTTGTGGTTCGCTTGTAGAATATTTATAATTCCTCACTGCACAATCTCATCTTAGCTTAGTAGTGAAAACACAGGTATCTCTTGGCACAGCTGCGGTGCCAAATGTGAAAAACATTATTGATGGACAAATGCCAGGGCCTCAAAACCAAACAGACAATATTAAAAACAAAAAACAAAAAACAACAACAACAATCAAATCTAGTAACTAGATAAGTCCGAGAGTTTGATTCAAAAAGAATTCGTTTACATTTTGTGAAATTTTGGCTAATTTTTGCAACAAGAACTCCCACTAATTCACTAATTTCTAAATGTGAAAACATTACTAAGATAAAATCTCTCACATTTATGAACAGCATATATGTAGTGCCTTCACTGGCTGGGCAAATATTGCAAAACTTAGTTTTCTCTGTCAGACACGTAAGCTGTCACGTGGACAACCACCGGAAATGAGAGAACGAGACAGATGGAAACCTCAAAATGGCACGTGAGCCAAAATACACACACAGGCGTGCAGGCAGAAACGCTCTGTGAAACATCTGTCCGTGTACGAGTCTTCACAAATGCTGTGAAAGAGTAAGAGCCTGAGAGAAATGTGAATTTACGGTTTCTTGTGGGTTTTTTGGTAGCTGGGTGTTAACTGCTCGTCGCTATCCTCTGCTTCTTCTGGTACTGAGCAGCTTCTGCAAAGACAGGTCAGATAAAACTTAAATTCAGTTCGCCGAAACACCCAAAACTTTTTTTTTTTTTTAAATACAAAGCAATAGGTGATATAAGCATGCCATCACTTGCCTGCTTGCTTTAAGTATTTTTTTTTATGAATAACAGACAGATGGGAGGCAGAAATAAAAAGAGTGGTTATTGTTTAGTGGCTTAATCTCCAAGTCAAAATGAATTATCAAATAACTTCTGCATCAACTCAAATACACTTTGCCTCTTATTAGTCATGGAAATAATGACCAAAATATTAAAATAATAAAAAACAGGCACCTGTAATGTGGATTGGGGTTCATGCTGCAGTTCCAGCTTTCAGGAGTGACTTCATAATGGTTTACAGGGATGCTTCGCCATTTTAGACAATCTTCACACTGTAACCACGTGGGACCCCTAAAAACACCACAACATGAGAGCAAACGGAAAAGAAAAGGATTTGAGCAGGATTATTATTGGGAGCACTATTATCTTTCTTAATCAAAATTTTTGCTCAGGAATTTATCAGTCCATTATAAAAAAAAACGTAGTTTCCATTGGGTCCAAATGCTTTTTATTTTTCAGGGTGCCGCTTGTATGATGTTCTGAACTGGCGGTAGAGGTTTTTGTAGTGTTCACCGCTTCAGAGGCTTCCTCTTCATTCTCTGGTTTCAAGCTCTGAAGAAAGTTCTACTATTTTCACTTCTTGTAGAACTGTGAAAGCTGTCGGTGTGGACATGTTACTTTCACTTTTTCCTGTGATTCATACTTTCAGACTCAGTTGGAAGCAGTTGGATCAGTTACACAAAAAATCCTCTTCCTTCACTTGTAATGACAACATAATTTAAATAACAACACCATTTCTGTTAAAAAACAAAAAAACAAACAAACAAAAAAAAAACTGCCAAACTGATCTTGAGGGGATTTCTCAGAAACGGGGCCAATGAAGGAAACACCTTCGCCCAAGAGTCGAAAATGTACAAAAAAATACACATATAAGGAATTTAATATTTCATTCTCTTTAACAGCTCTTAGCTTTTGTAATTTAATTTTGTAACTTCTCGCCCTTAAATATGTGAAAGAATCCTGCGCTGTTAAACTGTAGTTTTGAAGGAATTAGACTGTGTAATAGCTGTCATTTTTGTCATGCACATTCCTGCGAAGGGAAAAGCATTTCTCAACAGATGTGCACAGCTGGGATCAACAACTGTGCAACTTGCTGACAACAGCATTCAGTACATGAAAATAGTTAGAAAGCCACATGAATTCTTACACATCTGTTTGCACTCATGTCACATGGCTGAATATCAGCTTTAAAGCAAAATTAAGACGAGATACTGAAGTTGCACAAATCAGGCTTGAAAATTAGAATTGACTACCAGATGTTTGAGCCCAAACGGCCCTGAAAAAAAAAATATATCAGGCATGGGTCACACTTCAGGCAAATACTATAAATGTAAGCTTAGTTCTGAACATTTTGTGGTTTTATTTTGCATACCTTTATTCTTGAGGTTCTCCAATGCCAATTATTAAAAATAGGGCCAAACATCTGAGGACAGAGGCAGAAGGAATGATACCATAGACCAGTGGTACCCAATTCTGGTCCTTGAGGGCCACTAGCTAGTCTACTGCTGGCTAGGAGACAGGTTAACCAGTCTGGAAAGATGCAGGCCAAAGTGGAGGGTGGCTCGGCTGGAGGACTCAAGATGTTCTGGCAGCCACACGGGCTAGTATGTGCTGAGCCAGAGGCCCTGGGGAGCTTTTGGGATGACAGTTAGCCAAAAACCACAATGAAACTGCCATTCAGGAACCAGCTTATGCATTAATATTTGGCTTCACAATTTTTTTTTGTCTGGTACATAACAATTCACCCCAAGTACTGTTGTCCTGGAAGTAAAATCTAGCTAGTTATTTTTTTTACTAGGCTGTAAATATGCTAAGATGGACATTTTAATGTGGGGGTAAGTGGAGATCCAGTTTTGACCCGCTTTTGGAGCCAGCCAGTTGTGGTCATTCAAGGAGCTGCATGTTTCGCCTGGTGACAGTTTGAGTCACACGTACCCTCTCAAGCAACACTAAAGCCTCTGTTCTCCACACATAACAGATGAGTAAGACAAATATTATCTTAGTGCTGAGCGCAAGAATAAGTATAGCCATGGAGACACGGTCCTACTCAAGAGTTTGGAAGTGGAAAAAGGAATGTTTTATTACTGTCAAAAAAGTGAAAGAAGAGCAAGGTTGACACTCACGCATCGTCCTCCTCCTGGACTTCACTTTCGTCTCTGTCTACAGCCTGAAACTCTCGCTCTTTTGCCTTCTTTTCTGTAACTTCTTTCCAGTA
The DNA here is from genome assembly GCA_028564865.1 of Zenarchopterus dispar. Lineage (NCBI taxonomy): Eukaryota > Metazoa > Chordata > Actinopteri > Beloniformes > Zenarchopteridae > Zenarchopterus > Zenarchopterus dispar. The sequence continues at coordinate 6,076,925 of JAOWBL010000002.1, forward strand.
GTCGTTGAGTTTTAAGCCCAAAGCACCAAGAGTGAGTCTTCGCAGCAAGAAAACAGCAGTTAATATCTTCAACATTTCCTAAATTTATATTCAAGTTCAAGTGAAAATTTAGTAGGTAAATTATGCAAATATTTCACAAAACTTGTTCTGGTCTAGTTAAATATTTTTCTATAAAATACATCTAGTGGCAATGTTTGCTTAGTAGAATATGACTCAGCATGCATCAGCAGTGGGTTACCCTCACAGCTCATTTTTGAAAAATTCATCTCCTATGTGTCAGATTTATTTGGTATGTGTAGTGTACCTGTATTCTTTGGTGTACTCAAAGTCTTGCTTGTTATGAGCAGGCTTGAGAAAGTTGCACTCGATGATGCCAATGACCCCAATCCCTGCCCTCTGACCCGAGACCTGAAGGAGGTTAGAGAATGGAAATATGAGTAGAGACACTGACCTGCTTGTCAAGTATGAGCGTGGAGCTACAGTATAACCCTTCACTTTACCTTCAGCTGGCAGCCCACTTTCTCATACGCCTTAATAAGTCGATTCTTGTGGTACATCATGATGCCATAGTGGTCCCTCTTTTTAAGGTTTAGACCAAAAGTCACTTTGACCTTCTCTTTCTAGTGGACACTGGTCAAGGATAATGGCGCTAACATGAGGCGTGTTTCAGTATATTTCTTTGACATTTTTAAAAGAACAAACCAGAATGGTGTTATGGAGTAATGCAAACTTTCAGATCGATTTTCATTCTTTTGGCAGGTCTTTCCTGGGTATATGATATGTACCAAATGTGAAACTAACATGACAATGCATCCTAAGTACTGTAGATATGAAAACTACATGAATTAGAGTTGCACTGATTATTTTTATTTTCTGTTCTCCATTATCGGTTGCCTTTTGGATTCAGACTAAAGAAAAAAAATACAATACTATACAGTACGTGCAGGTAGTGTTAGGATACACTAAACTGGGGTTTGTACACATCATGTTCAATGTGTGCAAGGCTCTTTGAGACCAACTTTGCCAGAATCTTCTTCCCCCTCAATATGACCTGTGTCCTTGGCTTCAGGTACAAGATACTGATGTAGGCCTAAGACGGACAAGAACACAAAGAGAAAATATAAAATGTGAAACATTTTAGATCGACGACATCCACTGATAATTTCTTTTCCAGATGTTTCAGGTGGCCTGGAACCACCTGAAATTACTCTTTTTCAACCTGAATTGGAATCAGATTTTTTACATCCTTTACAGTTAACACCTTAGCATGATTCTAACAAGTACCATTTTCAAAACTGCAAGATACTGCTCTAAAGAGAGAAGGGGGTTAGTGCCACTACAAAACCACAATAGTGGAGAGGTTTGCACTTGAACCTAGAATTCAGAGGTTAAACTTGCCCCTCCTCATCCAGCACTCACAGGACTTACCCACACCTCAACCACAACCACTGCAGCTACATGTAAAAGAACTTTGTGTAGAAGATTTACAATTTACTTTAACTGTCAACACAGAGTGAAAGAAGACATACAACTAGTCCAGTTCAGATTGCAGTCCAACGCAAGAATGAAAAGTGTTAAGAAACAAACCAGGACTGATGACCTTTTTTGGGCAATTTACAACAATTTAAATTTACAATTTAAGAGGAATGTTCTAGAGAAGCCCAAGTGTGCATGATCTAACAGCAGAAACTGTCGATAGCCTTTAAATTTTTTTTTTTCAATGTACAATACTTTAGGGTGTTTAAAAATGCTTATAACAGACTTGTTACAAAGTAGTGGCTTATAACACATTTTTGAGAAGTCAACAACCACTGAGACGCAAAAAGAGGAAGTAAAGGTACTGCTTCTCCCTTAAACATCTCACCTTATATCTTCCAACATAAGATGAAAAAGTTGCAGCAACCAGCTTGTTTTGCTTTTGCAAATCCAAAGTTAATTTTTAGACGTGTTATTGTTTTGGCAGAAGAGTTAAAGCGCTTACAGCTGCAGGAATGTCAATACTATCACTACTGCTTTGAGTCGGACAGATTGACTATAACCAGCAGACGCCCGGGGATTTCCTTTTGATATTTGTGACATTTAGTGCATCCCCCTAGTCCTGGGAGGGGTAAAAGTGAAAACACAAACTGCACCAAAAGACATCATGAATTGGCACTGATACATTTTCTTAATTTGTTTCCTTTGCTAATGTGATTGTGTTGCCAAGAACAGAGTTAAGATTGTTTCAACCTATTTTGGAGCTGCACATGAATATCAAAAGATACCAATGGTTGTTTTACAGGCTGGACTTGAAGATATCCAGATATTCATTCGTTAGGTGGATATCTGGTTTCCAGTTTGGCTGTTTGGGTTATTATTGTCACATTTTTGTATTACAACCAACTGCAAAATTCCGCATTCTCACGTGATGTTGGCCATGAACATCATCTGCAGCTATGTTTCACTTCTGTTAAAGGGGAAGTGAAAGACCAAAATAAATAAATATTTATAGTCTCAATTAGTAATCTAGATATACCACAAAAGTCGCAAAGGCAAGCCTTCAGAATGCTGAGAAAAATAACGCAAATAAGCACGTTCCTTCTGGTCTCCAGATTTGTGCTACATTCGTCATTTTAGTGGAAGAATGACTGAAACATGATTTCCCAAATTTAAATATGCGACTTTGTTGTGTTGTTCACAACACAACAAAGGGATAAGAGGCAAAAACACCTTTTTTTTTTATAGCCTGATGGATCAGACCCAGACATAGAGAGATGCACCTGCAACGGTCTCTCTAGATTTAAGCATGTTCTTACAACTGTATTTATAGCAGCTGGATTTAAGGGTGGTAGAGGGACCACTTCAGCCTTCCTTCCTCCTCTCACCCTTGTTTTAAAATTGCTGTAACAGCTTTGCATTTCCTGTTACCATGGTACAGTAAATACAGAAAGATGCATGGTGGTGTGATAATGCTACTGTGACCTGGGTCTGTGATGTCACAGTAGCCTGTAGAAGTGAATGGTTCGTTGAAAGATGTATTTTCAGACTAAGGTGCCCCCAAAGTGACAAGTTTGCTCTATTTTGAAGTTTTTAAGTTAGAAGTCAAATCAGATATCCAAATATATTATGTGGAGAACAGAAAGTTTTTATTTAAAAAAAATATAATTAAAATCTTAATTTGTCTCCTTTAGAACTAAATTTATCCTGAAAAAGCACAAATATACCAACAAGACCAAATGTGAAAATACTGTACAGGTTTTCATTGTTACAATTCAGGACTTGAGCACCCGGATGGAGGAGATCCAGAGGCAGGAGGAACAATAATGATGCTCTCTTGCTTAACATGAACTGAAGAGCAAAAGGCACTGCCCAAGTAGTATGGTCAAAAACTCAACAAAAAAAAAAATCCTTCAAAATTGACAAGAAACACAGGGACACAAGTACACGGATTAGAAACCTGAAGGAAACACAGCCGATACATGTCAAACAAACTTGCAAGGAAAGGAGGATAACAAGGGACCATATATGCAAACTCTCACAGGCAAACTGAGACACATGTGTGGACAACCATAGGAAATGACACTTTCAAAATAAAAGAGGAAACCTGATAATCTGATAAGAGAACCAGTGAGAGAAAGAAAAACAGTTAACCAAAACTAAAATCAAACACGAGAAGTCAGCAGAAACTAATCAACATCTCAAGCCCATGGCAATTATAATATTACTTTAACTTGTTGAACTAAATGAACAGTTTAAGATTTACCAATATACATATGAAAAGTAATTTATCACTCTACTGAAAACTGGATCAGTTTAGATAAATGGATGTTATTAATGTGCTCAGACAAATGGAAATATGAGCAACCAGAATTTTCAACAACTGAGTAAACTCATTTTGTTTTTAAGAATTAGAAAAAAAATGTTGACAAAAGTTTGTGAATATGCCTGAGATTATATCCAATCTACTGACTCACCCTGAGGCTGTAATACATGTCCGGGATGTTCTGCTCAGGTTTCAAGGATCCAGTGTTCCTCAGACCCTTCTTCAGCTCTTCAGTCTGAATCTCAGGCAAACGAAAGTCACTCCGATCAGTCTCAAAGTCGATCTCTGTGTTCCCATCTCTGGCTCTTCAACACAACGCGAAACAAAAGAGCCGTCACGATACATTGTCTTTGCATTGAAGATACTTTAAAGACGTAAAAATCTGTCAGAAATTGAAATCTTATATAAATATCCAAAATAAACTTATCGAAACAAGCGTTCAGTCACAAAATTGCCTGAAACTATGACTAAATTCTATATGAACCAAACCATCTTGTATTTAGAAGTGCAACTCAGGATGATTATCATCATCGTGATAAGCTTTGTTGTGTTTGTTGTGAAGAGGAACTGAAATTAAAGACTATGAGAATCTGTAGCGACTTGACTCTCAGAGCACGTTTCTTCTTAAGAAATCTACAGGAAAAATAAAATAACTTAAAATACTTCAAATGTTTAAGTGTTGCTCCTCTTCATATGATGGCATGAGTTTGTTATTCGCTGGTTTGCCTCGAGCAAAGCTCAGACAAATATGAATCTTTTCTCACCTATTTGTGTCTATGTGGCATTTGTGCATCCAGTTTCAGTGTAGTTAAACTCCTCTGTGCTGTACATAACTCCCACTCAACACAAATACTATAGCCAGTAAGTTTGAAATGATGTAAAAGTAAATAATGAATCCTCTCACACACGAAAAGAACGCAAATAAATGTGTTTTAACCGGACTTGAGATGCTGCAATAAAAGTAACACCAATCTGTAGCATACTAATGTGCAACATTTTATTATTTAATGCAACATGAGCAAACTTGTTTTTCTGACCTGCGGATATTCCAGATTAATATCTTGGTGCCTTTTTTGCTGGGGATGGAGTCAAAATGGGTAAGTATCTGCTCTTGAGAGTTGATGATGGAGTGTTTGAGGATGGCTGCCAGGCTAGCCTCTGAGTCCTCAGTCACAACAAGTGACTGTGATGCTGAATTAAGGTCAGAACATGGGGAAGCATGCAAATATCTCGCTCTTTGTGCATATGCTGATTACAAACGTCCCGTCACAGCCTTGAACATGATCTGTTATTTGCATTTAAGTCCCTCACCTGGAAATTCAAATTATTTTCTGTTTAACCATATGGTAATGGTGCCGCTCGGTCATAGAACTCATCTCTAAGACATACCAGTGCTTAACACCAAATGCACACTGTAGTGGGCCAAATATTCCTCTTTGTTTTTGTTCCACTTATCTCCCTCCATTTGCAAAGGATATTGGTTTGTTGGTTGAAGGGCACTATAGGGACGATGACAGCCTGGGCTTTGATGTCCTGCAGGTAGGTCTGAGATAGCATTCCCACGGTCTGACAACCGCCGTTCTTGGTAAAGATGAGCGCATCGCGGCCGAGGCGCATGGAGCCAGACTTGAAGCCATTGCCATACACGCCGATTGCCTGGTAACTGAACCTCCCTGAGCCCTTTTCTGTGAAGCCAAAACTGGGCAAAAAGGGGAAGATGAGAGTGGTGACTGTCCGTGTATGAAATAGTTATGAATAATTTAACATTTAAATGAACTGTCATTAGTAATTACAGGAGACAATGTACATCAAAATAAAATACCAAAATAAATAATAATTACTACATGTAGTTACATACATTATGACCCTGCAATCCAATCTTTGTGAAATCTTCACTGAGTGACTGAAAACTCTGACTTATAGTCTGTAGACGTGAGAAGGTGTCATTCAATAGGCTTTCAAAAAGCTTTCTCAACTTTTTGTAAAGTGTCTATTGCTGGTCATCATAAGTGCATCAAAATAAATAAAGATTTCCTGAATGTGGCTAAAAGTGTTGAGGACTAGAATCGCTTGTTCTACTTTTAATACCATTAAATGGACTTGATCAGCATGTAAGATTGAAAAGTATTTGCTCTGGAGCAGTTACAATCACAGTTAATTACGCAGGTAAGAAAACTGAAGCTAATTATGTTGGCTTTGTTGCATGCTGTGAATGGGATTACATCAGCTCAGCTCCTTCTGCCTTTCTTGCTCTACAAATTTTACAGATGCTCCAGTTTCAAATATCATTATTATTGCTAAAAGGAGTCAGAGCGCTGCTGAAGCTTGCACTTGAACAGATCGTCTCCATAAAGTTGTTTGCAATAGCTAACTTACGTGCTAGCAGAACATTTGCTCACGAAACATCACAGTTTAAGACATGAAACTAAAAATAGCTGGATAGGATGAGGCAATGTATTCTTAAACCTAGCATACAGGTTCAGCACAACATTGTCATTCTTACACATTTCATTGCTTTTTAAATTTTTTTTTAACATACATTGCAAAGCTGACAGTAGACTAAAAGAATCGAGGTAAATTTTAGCTAAAACCTGCACTGCAACATTCAGCTATGGATAAAAATGATGCCTGGGCTTCTATAATGCCCCGTTTGGGTGGTTATAGCATCGTTTTAGCCTAAGCTTAATTTTTTTTAGGTTTTGCCACCTGCATGACGTTTTCTCCCTGAAGTTTGATTACACCCTTCCAATTCAACAGTCAAAGTTCACGTAAATTAAATGGTAATGGTTTTACAAATTGCAAGGCCTTGATGGCACATCCATGGAACAATATCTGTAAATTACAATGAAACTCAGACTTTGCTTATTTTGTGCAAATCTGCACAAAGATGTTGGGGTGTCAATATTGAATTATTGCAAGGTGATGCTAGTCCTGTGCGAATAGGTCATAAAGCACAAAACAACAGAAATGGAAAAGAATGTTGCAAATGTTCACAAACCCAACAAAGAACTGGCGCTGTAAGTGATTGCATATGCTGGAACAATTTTCTTGGGATCGGTTTGGGCAAGCTCTGAACAATGTCTGAGGTGCTGCATGCTTTGATTTTCTCTGTTATGTCATCTCATAAATGTCACACAAAGTACTTATAGCATTTTAAAACTACACATACAAAACACCAAGTATTTTGACACAAACTATGATGTATTTTTTAATAACCTCCTTTAAATACAAATGATAAAATACTATACTGTATTTAACATGCACATTTTAAAGACACGCATCATAAAAAGTGCCCATCCTTGATAATCAGTAGCTGTTCTGACTTCCAAAAATCTGGAAAAACTGAAAAAGTATTTTCACAATTTCTGAGTTTGTAAAAGTGTGTGTCAGCAGAATGACCACAGAGGCTTTTTGCAGGACTGCATGTGTTTCGGTTGCAGTATGATGTGAAATTATTGAGTTTTCTCACTGATGTGAACTTCCTGCCAGCCTGCCTGGGACTCACCTCAGCATCTTGTGCAGTTTGTTCGGGGTCATGCCACTGCCATTGTCAGTGAAAGTCAGACAGAGCTCATCACCTTCTTTTACGACGTCTATCCAGATCTGTTTAGCAGACACGCCGGGGTCGGAGGCGTTGTCTAGATTAAAACAAAAAATTGAAATCAGAAAGAGAAACACCACCTTACACTTAGCAAGTTTAATGGTAATATATGTGGTGCTAACCCCCAGAGAAACTCTCAAAGAAATATGTTATTGCAGCTGTGGAACTGTGTGGTAGAAAATATTAAAAACCGACGATGAACACCACAGCTAGTGTCAGACTAAATGCAATATATGCAGTACCTTCATTGCTAATCTTAAATTTCATATAAATAGATAATTAATATTGTAAAGACGGAAAGTACGTTATAATTTTGGCGTAGCCAACGCTGCAAATGTTACATGTACACGACAGTAAAGAGGACAGTTTTCATTCTGATGTAAATGTTAATAACCCATCTTATTACAACGTCCTCTGAGATTCTCACCAGCAGCACAGACCAGATTTAGTTAAATATTATGAAACATTAAACATGTTCAAATGTCTTTGTCCAGACCAAAGCTTGCCCTACTGCATGACAATTTTCTTGAAATACCTTCACACCAATCAATACTGTTTCTCATTCAACCTTCAGCTGACCTAATGGAAAGTACAAGTTAAAACAGCTCGAGTGTTGAGACATGTTAATGAGCAAATATCAGAATGTTCATCTGGTAATTAACACCAAAGTCAACACTGAGTCAGGATTTGCCGCAGGGATACCATTGAAGTCTCGTTTCACTTACATTTCCAGGTCATTAATATTTTGACAGAGACAGTTCAAGCTATTCATAACATTAAATGATGCTCAATAATGTGATGATGTAGGTACGAAGACTGCAAAATATAACTCTATAGTCTTCTTTTAAGTGTCTTAGTTTTAAGATGAAAGCTTTAAATAAACATGAGCCAGAGTTGATTACACAAGCTAACCTTTCTTTTACTTGACCTTGGTTGAAATGTGGCGTGACTGCATTTGTGCAGACTCTAATGTGTGTCTCTTTTAGTCCCTGCAGCATCTGGAGTGCAATTCCAGATGACTTGAGATGCTTAACTACATTTCACATCAGTTGTGGTGCACTGGGATAACCAGGTTAGGCATACCCATTCATGTGGCCAAAGTTCTCTCTTGAAATGGCTCTGGCACCCCTCACATTTCTACTGGCATGGCTGGGATTTATGCGTTGACCAGAGACTGTATGAAAAGAACTGGGCAGACTCCCTGTGATGTAACCCATCGCTGTACTGTACTGTTCTCATTTCAGCTCTGCCAGTTCTGGCAGAGAGAACTAAGAGACATCCGCTGTCCCTCAGCCTGCCATTTGTGGTAGGCTGTTGGACAGGTGACTTTGAGCAAACAGCCAGGTGATGGTTGGTACCAATTCCAGTACCAGTTGTAGTCATTTCACTTCTGCCAGTCATTTCAGACATTGCTGGCTAGTGGTCTGGTTTGTCCGCTTGGAAAGGGGCTGAAATGATCCAGGGTTGAAGTTGCTCAACTGGAGGATCCAGTTGCTGCAAGAGGTAGAAGCCGTCAAGCTACAGACAATCCAGCTGGTGGACTCTGATAAGCCCAAACCAGAACCCTTCAAAGCAAAGAAAGTTGCTTCGGGTTGCTTTTGTATGCTTTGAATGCAAACCTTTCCTGGCCAGCCCAAAAACCAGTTGCAGTGGTTTCCTGGTACAATTAACCACAGAACAAGCTATGCTATCTTTGAAATAAAAAATCACTGTGCCCTTTTAGGCCTTAATTATTATTATTCATGTCAATAACCATGTTTGTGGGAATCAGGAAAAATGCTGAGTAGCCGGTGAAAACCCAAGCAGACATGAGGGAAAAGCATAAAGTTCACATGAAAGCCTCAGACAAAATAAGACCAGGAACCTTTCATATTGCTAACCCCCAAAGA
>JAOWBL010000002.1:6088017-6108366 GCA_028564865.1 Zenarchopterus dispar
ACCTGTCCAATATGAGACACTTTTTGTTATTAGTTATTGCAAAACTTTGTCCCCAACTCTTTTAGTGGGTTCCATCCATCCATCCGTCCATCCGTCCATCCATCCATCCATCCATCCATCCATCCATCCATCCATTCATCCATCCATCACATTGTCCACCTCAGGGGATGGTGGTTCTTAGTATTAAGCAAATGCAACCTTAGATGGTCAACAATGTATAAGCTTTTTTATTTATTTTTATTTTTAAAAAAACATACGTTATTTACTTTAAAATGAAACCCAAATAAACAAATAAATAATGCTGGTAATACTAAGTCCCCCATAACAGGTTCCATAGGATTTAAGAAGGTAAGTTTTCCTTAATGAACTGACCATCACCAGCAGACCTCTCTAAAAGTAAAAATACTGTCAGTTTGTTGGTCTTGAGGTGCTTTGATGCTAAAGAGGATGTTAGAGAAGCAATTGTTTCAGCATATCAGTCTGAAAAGGCCTGTTAAAGCCATTTCCAGACAATGTAGATGTTAAGATTGTACATTGAGAAAGAACACGATAGCACAACTGAGGTTCACAAACCTTCGTCTGAACAAAACACAAACCTGGGACAATGTGATGTACAAAGTGTAGTTGCTTTGCATCCGTGTCAAATGTCATGATTGGTGAAAGCAAATACAGCATGTAAGCAGAAGCACCTCACACCCACTGATGAGCAAGGTAGCGGAGCAGCGTTTCACAGCCGCAGAAACTTGGCAGCTTTGAGTGATATGTTTGAGTTTACGACAGATCATCCCAGAGGCTGAGGTCAGGGCATCTGCCTGAGATCTAAGGCTTGGTTGAAACTGAGCCGTGGAACAGGACAACAATCTGACTTACATCAAGAAATCTATATCAGAGTGGTTGAAATATAAAACAAAACCAGGATTTTGGAATGAGTTAAGTCCATATTTTAACCTGACTGGACTGCTGTGGTGAGACCTTCAGAGAGCTTTGCATAAGCAAATCCCTCCTCAATGAATTGAAACAATGTTGCAAAGAAGATTGGTCCAAAATCCTACCAATATGAGACACTGATGAAGTCAAACAGGAAACAGATACTTAATGCTGTTAGTGAGAAACACACCCTTGTCCAAATGTTGTTTTCTTCTTTGACTTCTTTTTTGCACAATAAATAATGGCACAGTGAAAATAGTCACAAGTTCTTGTTTGAGGTCCTGCTGTGTTTGCCTCCTGCTGACAGCAGCTGTAATCATAGTAGGATTTTTCAAAAGAGAGACAAAGAGCTTGAGAGAGAGGTTACCATTCCTGTTTTTATGTGACTGTTCATAAAAAGAAGAGTTGATCATAACCTATTAGTTTATTTTACTTTTTAGATGGGAAAGGCAGTAGATCTTTCTGACACAAACAGAAATGTTATTAAAGCAAAAAAAAAAAAAAAAAAAAAATGCCACAGAATAGTCAATTTTTTCAGCATCACCCTGTGTATGTTAAAGTCCACAAAAATAACAAACCTGCCAAGAGTACAACTTGATGAAATCCACGCTTGCAGAAAGGATCATGTGAACTTAAGAATGTGAAAACTGCATTTAGAAACTGGACAGATGTGAAAACATTCCAGATGGCAGCAAGAAACATTTAGAGGCCTCAGTTTCTTTTTTTAAGAAGGTTTGTGTTCAAATATTTGTGAAGGGTGTGAATAATTGTGTCTGCTCTGCAATTTGTGTCTGTGGTTTTTTTTGTCTCTAGAAGATTTGATTTTTACTGTCCTACAACAACACACATGATACAAAACTGGTTCATTTGTATTTATTCTGAGGATATTTAAAATTCTATTTATCGACTAGGGATGTAAATGATAAATATTTCTGCTGATATTATTTTTATTTAGTGGTCCCAATATTAATTAATTTTGTCCAACTGGAACTTGGTTTTAACCTGAAGAATACATCCGTCTAAAAGTCCTCCATTTTAACTATTATTCCTGAAACACAGGCAGAGGAAGAGGAGCAGTGATCTTCCACTTCAGCTAAACGCTTCATAACTCATGTAAAGGTCTTGCTTCACACAAACACCAACAAGACTCAACTGGCTTCTCTTAAAACCTCTTTCTTATACTAAAATTTTTTCACTTTATACATCAGATATTTGTTCTTGTTCTGTTGTGTCTTTGTGGTGCTTTCCGCAGGAAATATGCTGAGGAACACATCGTTATTTTATTGAACATGGCTATACAGATGGCACCCAGTTATTACCTTGAAGCCAGATGAAACAAGTCATTTAGTTAATCTAACTAATTTGTCTAAAGAGAAAGCACAGTAATTTCTAATCTATAAAATAACTGGTAAATTATGACAAATTTGAGGTTATATTTTTGGACCCCAGAAATATACCATACAGTTACTCTGGACTACATTACCTTGGCATACAGTATATCTATGATGAAGCTTGGACTTCTTCTGACTGGATGGGATATATTCTTCAATTTACACATAACCAAATTGTATAAAGAGTTCAATTGAATTGTTATGAATTCCTTTATTTATTAATTTATTTTGTAAATGCACAAATCTTTTGTTTTCCTCAGCGACGTGAGCTAGCAGCAAAACACACATTGTAATGTAAATGTAAGATGTAAAATGTAAGCAAGTGGAACAGAATTGTTACCTCAAAACTGCATAGTCTATGTAACAGGTCTGTAAGGGTAACCACAAGAATTTTTTTTAAAAAACAGTCTAAGCATGGTTCCTAGTTAAGAATGCAACAATCATTTATCCACCTTTTGAATGAGAAATTCAGCACTTGGTTTCTGAGGAATGAAGCTGTTTTGTGATGTCTTGCCATCTGTCTGCTGTCCGGTAGTAGTTGGTACCTTGGGATGAATAGATCAAACCCCAGAGATGCTTGGTCATGCTGATGCCTTTCTTTTAGCATCCGGCAACATGAAGTTATAATCGAAATGAGAGTGTTATGTACACAGTGAAAAGCTGACTTCACCCATTTTCACTTGTGCCTGTTGAGTGTTTCTTGGACATTTACTTCTCAGGATCTTGCAGCTTGAGTTAACTGCTGGGACCCATATGTTGGTGGTCCATCAGACTGGAAATCAGCCACATCACTGACAAAACATGGACTGATTACACATCATATCCTGAATGTACTTTATCTTGATGTAGAAAGTGAAGATGTGGAGTAAAGCCAGTGACTCAATAAATCAACTTAATATTAGTCTTCAGAAACTACTGACCATCAAAGGTGAAAAGAATGAAGTCAGGACAGATGTTTTTCTCATCATAATATCCACTTTTCATTATAAAGAGTGGATTTCATCTCCTCTCAAATATATATAGCTTCCTGTCAAAAGAAGAAGAGTGTCATGTTTCCATGGTAATAAAATTTGACACAAAGACTCAGAAAAACAACATTTTTGTTTGTTCATTTTTACCCATGTATTCAAATGAAACAGGACACGGAATGCTGGTTAGCCTGCTTGACGAGTATGACGTGTCATTGTGCTAGTGGCATTTTTTTCATATATATGGGAAGCGACTGTGGTAGTGGGTGGGTGTAGACTAAAAGACTAGCTTTAGTGGAAGTACTAGACAGGCAGGTTTTGAACCCTGTAATTTGCTTACAGAGTGAACTATGCGTACACTTACAATTAAAGAACACATCCATCGTATTGTCCAAGGAAATGGAAAAATTTCACCTGTTCAGGGGGGAGAGGTGTGAGAAATGAAAATAATTTCTTATGTTCTCATTAACTCCAGAGGAAAACAGTTAACTACTGAACAATTATACATTGTATGATGTTGTAAAAAGATTATAAATAGGAAAGCACAGTGCAGCTAGAGTTTATAAAACCTTTTTAGCTTTGTACAGGTTTTACAAAGTGCTTGGCAAAGCCTTTGTCATTTAGTATGTGTAATCATACTAGATATGTGTTTGTGTGTAAATTATAGGAGTGCATGTATAAATGGTTTAATCTATTGCAACATACAAGGTTTCATTTATCTAGCATGACCATGCCAAGCCACATCAAGATCTGATTACGCAACAAACAACACCAAGCTTTTCTGTGGTCCTCTTAAGTCTGGGCTAAAATATTAAAGATGTCACATGTAGGAATTACGCTTAAAGACATTTCAAAGTCATTCAAAAAAATGGACGTTTATAAAAGGGAAAAAAAAAAGATTTTATATTGATAAAAAAAAAAAAAGAAGCCAGATTGGTACATAAGCAGTCGTCACTTGGTCCTTATGTCTGAACAGCTCAAAGACACAACAGAGACACTCGCTAACACGTTGCTGAGCCATCTTCAATTACCAATAAAAACATAGTAGTGGCAAATATTATGAGCTTTGGGGTTGATGTCACTATGGGAGGTGGAGACATAAAGGTTCAGTAGAACAACCTGCCTTACCACAGAATGAGTAGGCAGGTAGGTCTTTTCACTTTCTGCAAATTAACCCTGGAGAACCCACGGGGTCAAATTTGACCACTATTTTTTGCTGGTACCCAGTGTAAAAAAAAAAGGTTGTTGGGTTCTCCAGGGTTAAAGCATACTGCATAACCTTTTTTTTCTTCTTTTTGTTGGGGGCCCAGTTCCAACAGTCATCCTGCACTTTTGCAACCACAGGTGGTAAATAGAGCGTTGAGCTGACGAGGTGACTGAGCAGTAAATGTGGAGCTCACTGAACTCCAGCGTAACTGGAAAATAACACGAGGAAACTAATGAAGGCAGAAAACAAGGAAACTAATAAAGAAGAAAAAATATGTTGACTCACACGGTAGAGCAACATCTATATAACCTCTAATGGAAACTATGCTGACAATGCAGGTTATTTCCCTCCTTCTGCAAGACTCTTTTCTGTGGTTGATTTGGCTAATGCATTTTTGGTGTTCCAGTAAATTCAGACAGCCAATCCTGGTTTGAATTCACCTTTAATAGGAAATTATATACTTTCACCTGTCTGTGTCACAGTTACTGTGAAAGTCCCACAATCTTTAACGCTGTATTAAAGCTTAGTCTCGACTCTTTGACTCTGACACCAGGTACAGCTCTTCCACAGCACATCGATGACCTTTTGGTCAGTAGTCCTGCAGCAGGAAAGGTATTAAAACATATCAGTGCTCATGGACATAGGGCTAGCCTGTCCAACCTTCAGTTTGTCCAGCAGCAGGTCACATTTATAGGTCACTAAAACGTACAGAACCCACTTACCATTTACCAAACGTTGAATGGCTCACTTTCTACAGACTAAGAAACAGACACTGGGACTGTGTTCCTGTTGCAGGCAATTCATCCCTAACTCTCCCACCTTGAAAGCACCTTTAGGCTCTTTGGTGCTTGGAAAGGGGTTCACTCCTGCCTCCACCGTTGAGTAGACACCTGAAGCAAAACAGCCTTTTACAGATTTGAAATTAGCTCTTTAATTTGCTCCCACAATGGGCCTTCCAGATCCCACCAGCTTATTTACTTGAACAGTGGATGAAAAAACTCAGCTGCACAACCTCTGTCCTTCTCCAGGACCACAGAGAGACACTTACAGCCAGGTGCCTTAGACACAACACCAGTCAATTCACCAGCAGGCTGCTGGGAAGACTATTACATCCACACAGACTCTCGCTACGCTTTTGGAGGGGTGCATAACTTCAGAGTTTTGTGGAAACAAAGGAAATTCTTGAAGTCTGATGGCAAGCCCGTCCTCCATCCTTTTAAGGTTTCTGTCCTTTTAGATGCCACCCCCCTCCACAAATATATTGGCGTTTGAAAATGTCAAGATCACACAGGTTCTGCAGACTTTGCTTCTACAGGGAATGCTTGGCTGGATGCAGCTGCTACGTAGGCTGCAAACTCTGTTTATCAGGTCACGACTCACACTTCCTCCTGCTCCCCTCTGAAGCCCCTCTGCCAGACACTGCAGAGTTTCGCCACACCTGAAGAGAAACAATTATGGAAGTCAGTTGGAGTTATTTTCTCTAGCAATGTATAGTTTGGCCATTCATCTTAAAATTGCGCGCTTGATGCGCTGATGAAATTTTGATTCACAAGAACATTTTTGTGAACCAAAAATACTGCCAAGTCTGCACGATTTTGTGACACTAATGATATAGGGAGATGGATGACAGTTCCTCAGGCAGCTCATTCACTACCAACTCGTCCATTTGACCACCTCTTGATGGATTTTTTTTAGCTTATACCTGCAAACAGTAAGAGATACTGGTCATGGCTGACATGTGGTCTAAATGGGTTGAATCCTTCCCAGAAAAACACACTAAAAGCCATTCTGTTACCAAGGCCCTACAAACTGAAACAATCCTGGTATGGGGCACTACAAGCAGAATTAGTTCACATACATTTGGTTGATGGAGCCCTGGGCTAGGTGGGAGCATTCCTGAAACTGATATCAAAAGACACTGTGTGCTTCTTCCACAGAGTTGGGTAAAGAGGGAAAATAGCACTCTCAAACCAAAATTGTTTAGTTATGAGAATGAGGGAAAGAAATAGTCCATGTGAAATTCTGTTTAGACATTCTCCTGGACTGGACTGTGGTGTTGTCATAAATCTCTCAGCATGTAAAAGCTGGGGGAAAAAAGAAACGCAGAGATCATGGTGATCTGAAAAATGATGATAATATCTAACTATGTGAATTTTATGAGCGATATTTAGTGTGTCTGTTTATGAAGATGTGTTTTGAATCTCTGTGAATTCACACATCAGTGTTGTGCCAAATTATGCTTGTTTCTGATTGCTTTATTATACTATTAGTGTGATTAATATTAACATATGTAATCAAGAGGAGGGGATGTAATGAAAATTTTTGGTATAACCTGAAAATAACTTTTAGAATATATTCTTACTGTGTGCTTGATGGATATTACTGAGTTCTTGACCATGAGAAGTACAGCTTGTCTTTTTCTTATACTGTTTTTAGTCTGAGCCACACTGTGTCTTTATCTGAGACGAGGAATAAGAATAATAAGAATAAGAAAACCTTTATTTGTCCCACAGTGGGGAAATTGCATTTTTGCAACAGCAAAGAGCAGGTGTTGTACAACAAGACAAAGCAAAAAGGAAAAAATATCTAAGATAAACAGGAAAATCAAAATCCAAATAAATCAAATATACAGATAAAAGTTTCAAAGAGTACCTATGTTTACCAAGCATTGAGTATTAAAAAATACTATTAAAAAAATCACTCACATGTTGCAACAGTATGCAGATGGATGATGGACACATGAACAGAATATGGACAGAACTAAAAGATTATTGTAGGTTATTGAACTGCTAGAGTGTAAAAGTGCAGATGAAGGAGTAGCTTATTTTTCCTAATAATAGTAACCTTGGCTGGACTCCTGGCAGACTCCTTTCCATCAAGGGCCTTTTGTTGCAGCTACTGATAAGGACCCATCTGAACCATTTTCTTCCTTCAGCGTTCTTAGGAACAAAGAATAAGATCCTCCTTTCTTAGTGGGGTTCCTGTTTCTAGGTAAGGTCATATCTGTGTGTATGTATCACTTCGAATCAGTAAACGGGAAGTTAGTTGGCTGTTTCAGAGACAGAAGACCAGGAAAGCTCCAGTCCCACATGGAGTCCCTCCCTCCTGTCTGTGGGCCTGTCCAGACCAGCTGGCTCTCACCTTCACTCAGCTCTTCAATAGATTTCTGGAGCTGGGTGAAGTCCCTTCTTGTTTCAAGCTCTCCACGATTGTCCCGGTCCCCATCACAGGCCTAAATGACTACAGACCTGTCACTGATGTAGTAGTCAGGAAGTGCTTTCAATGCCTGGTATTTATCCATGTGAAGTCCCTCACGAGAGACTTGCTGGGCTCCCTGCAGTTTGCCTACAGGGCAAACAGGTCAGCAGATGATGTGGTTAATATGGGACTCCATTACATGTTGCAGCACCTGGATCATCCAGGGACTTTTGCACGGATCCTGTTTGTGGACTTCATCTCAGGGTTCAAAACCATCATCCCCTACACCCTCTACTTCAAAATGCTTCCCTGTACCACCTGCCCTCTGGGAATGGATTTGCAGGTTTTTAACTGACAGAAGCCATCACGCGGGATTAGGCCAGTTCACTTCAGACAGTCAGACCATCAGCAACGGGATGTGTCCTCTCTCCACTACTCTTCTCCCTCTACTCATATGACTGCACATCCTGGGACCCCTCTGAAATTTGCAGATGACACCACTGTTATTGGTCTCATTCAGAATAGTGATGAGTCTACATATTGACAGGAAGCGAATTAACTGGTCCTCTGGTGCAGTCAGAACAACCTGGAGTTGGACACTCTCAAGACGGTGGAGATGATAGTGGAAACATCAAGACCTGTACCCCTCCAGGACTTGAAGGAGGGCAGGGAAAATAATAAAGGACCCCTCTCAGCAAAGAATCTTTTTGAACTCCTGCTGTCTGGTAGACGCCTCAGATTCCTCCAGACCAGGACAAACAGGCACCGGAGCAGTTTCTTCCTCACAGCAGTCTCCCAGCTCAACCCATAACTGTTATCTGGTGCAATGTTTGTACTATTTTATTACATACGCAACTATTATTGTCTATATGTATATTTTGCATCGGAATGCTTTTTTTAAATTTTCATTTTAATTTGTTTTAAATTTTTGTAGCATTTTAAAATGTTTTTCCTCCTTGTTAAATATTTACTGCATTTCGTTAACTAGAGATCAAACGTGTCTACATACTTGGCAAATAAAACTGATTCTGAATCTGATCCTGATGTCTAGGGCAGCTTCAGAATAGCAGAGACAAGATCATTTTGATCAAAAGAATAAATGAATCTGATTCTGTGTTAGGCTTCTCACCTTGCGTTTGTGAAACAAAAATTTACACCACAAACCTCAACATAAAAACAAACAAAACAAACAACAAAAACAAAACAAAAGACAAGCAACTGTGCTTTTCACTATATAGTATTAGCAATACTTTTATCCTGGCGCTGAAGAAACTGGAAAGTCAGGAGAACCGGAGAATAAAATATGAATTAGAAACTGGATACCAAATGGAACCCTTTGCTCACATGTTACATGTAATTTGAAATCATCGTTATTTAAAGTAAGATTTCAAGCACTGACCAATTTATGATGCATAATGAATCAACACGTAGTCAAGATGTGAAGTGGATCAAAACATTTAATCAAAGCTGCCCTAAGACGAGAATGGTTATTGTTCAACATTCTGGCATAAATTGTAAGAGTGCTTATTGATCCACTTTTATTCAAATGCTGACTACTATATTTGCCTATGGTCTGCGCATGGCAGTTACACAGGTATGACTGAGAGCTAACACTTGAAATTAGCAGGGTTACCCAGATTGTTTTTATGTGAGTCATGAATCAAACCACTACATGCAAATGAGAGAAGTATGATGTCTACTAGCCTGAAAACCTTATACTGTTCAGTTGGTTTTGTACATGTGCAGCATAGCAAGTATAACTGATATGATGCTTGGTTTATGAATTCCTTTGTGTTAAACATCAACAATGTCACACACACACACACACACACACACACACACACACACACATATATATATATAAAATGAAATGCGAATATTTTCTTTTTCCTTTTTTTCCACTTTCTTTTTATTTTCTTTTTTCACTTTTCCTGACAAAACCCTTCTAACTTTCTTAGATGGCCCTTCCATGTTTTTGGATTTGAGATTACAGTGTTAGACAACTTGCCCCTATAGTTATCCATCCACTAACTTCACCTACAACTAAATGCCGTGACATATGCTGCAAAGCAGGTTGCATGCTTTGATTGACTGGCAGCTTGACGTGTTAGTATACTTTGTGTTCTTTGTGATTTTGTATGCAGCAAAGTTGTATAATTTTTTAGCTGGTGATGCAAACCTGCTCAGGCTTTGGCACAAGTGCAGCTTTTCTGCTAAGAGATGATCTATAGCTAAAATTAATTTAGAAACATTATTTTTAGGTTGTCAAGGAATAAAATATGATGTGAAATCAACCATGTTTCTTCCTGGTGGGTAGTTAAACTGTTCTTGCTATGTATTTCTACATTTGCTGATATGAACATTGAAAATGACAAGTGGAGTGGCATTTAGAGTGGAGAGGCGGAGAGTAGGGATGTCTGCTGTGGACTTAATTGTGTCTTACACCTGGGACTGATGTATTTCTTATTTCTTATGATATGCTGCTGTTTTTTCATTTTTTTTTGACAAACTCACTAAACTTTTGTCACCAACTTTCATCAAAGATAGGAATACATAAAGAAATGACAAAAAATATCTTTCTCCTTTTATTAACTCCTCCAGTCTCCGTAAAAATTGTTCATTTTTTTGTTGCATGAAAGAGTCCCCATCGCTGGTCTCCATTGTTGGAGCGTTCCAGTTTTTCTTTCCAGCCATTAACTATTGCAAAATAGTCCTCCTCCGAGAATTCCTGCAGGGAACAGAAAAACATATTAAACAGACCCTTAAATATTGAAGTTTTAGTTTCGTAATTTAACAGTCATGACGTGTGCGACAGCACAATCTGTGTGTGATGAATAAGTGCTTTTCTTTGCTAACCTCAGTGAATTCATCTTTCGTGGCCTCTGCTCTCTGTAGCTCTGTTTTGATCACTTGGATGAACTGGGATGTCCGATCCTCTGCTTGAACATTGCAGAAACCAGCCTCCTCAATGAACTACATGGACAGAGAAAGAGGGGATGAGGAAGATCAGCGACAGCACCACCTCCTGTTGGGTTTTAGTAAGACATCAGTAGCGAATTCACAGAGCCTGGGAGGACTCTGCGTTGTTTTAACTTGACATATCCGAAAATCTCATCGCTGCACAAAGTTGTCATTTCCCTTTGACAACTGTAAAGCATTAAACCTTTGGTGTGACATTTGTTTTTCAGTGACATGACATATATATATATATATATATATAATCCTTTGGTAACTTTTTAATTTGCTGATTGGTGAGCAATTACTTATTTATACTTTAAATTCATTTTTGAGCCACTATCCAATTCTTTAGGTTTTTGATACTTAATCAGATAAAATCAAGTAGATTCATACAGTGGTAGTTAATGGTGAAATTTTGTTAAAAATATAAATAATCTGTTGTCTTACAAAATATTGAGCACATCATGACAGTAACCAATTTTACACTTTTTTTTTCAACCTTGAATTTAACTCATGCTTTGGAGAATTGGATTACGTTGCAAATATTCATTCAGTCTGACAAATAATGAATGAAAAAGATTAGTTTACACAGCTCGTGCCTTTGCAAAATTCAGCTCACAGGTGTCAAGACAGATTTGAGTGAGAGAAAAAGAGCAATTAGGGGATACTCCTGAACTGGTATTAAATATCATCATTGTAATATGCTGACCACATTTGATCTGGAGGAGTTGGTAGATTTGTTGTTATTGTAATAAAATAATGTCAGATAAACTTAAGTTTTACAGTCTGACTCTGTGTATGATGTGGATCACTTGCTATATCGGTTGGATGGAGAGTGGACAGTGAAGTGGACAGCGATCATGATCTGACCTGAACCTTCTCTAAGTCTGTGTTGTTCACTCGTAAACTGATAAGCTCTGCTGTAGCTTTACCTTTCCATACTCTGATGGTGTATAGAGTACGTATCCTCGCTGTTTGACGTAGGCCTCAAACACTGGTGTCCAGGGCTTCTCCCCACAGCAGTAGTCACTGATAAGCAGCTGGCCGCCTGTCTTTAACCACGACTGGATGCAAAGAAACACACGTAGGCCAGTGATAAAGCAAATAAAAAAAATCTAGACCTGACAAAAACAAATGAAAAAGTCTGGAAGATATTAAAAACATAGACTCTATGCTACAATCAAAAATAAGTTGAAACTGCTGACATAGAAGCGTTTGAAGAGGGACAGTTTATCATCGATGTGCAGGATCGTGTCTCTGCTGTAGATCACGTCAAATGAACCTTCAGGAAACGTCCTCTTGGTGGCGTCCGCCACTTCAAACTGCACCTGAAATTAAAGACATGTCATTGCAGATATGATTACACACTAGTGGATAAATTTATGCATTAAGGTTTGGTATTAAAACCAACAGATAAGCAAGAACACTAAACCACACACGCACTGTTGGAAGTTTCTCAGTTGTTGCTCTCTCGATGGCAATCTCCACCATGTTGTCAGACAGATCCACGCCAAGCACCTCCACTCCAAATGTCTGAAAAAGGATATCACTTTTGCTATTATTTAAGGTTCCTACTCATGATCATTGTTATGTAATTTGAGTGGTTTTTGCCTTTAATTTGATACCTTTGCCATATAGAAGTCTCCTCCACCGATGCCACATCCAACATCCAGAACCTTCTGTCCAGGCTTTAGGTTCAGTAGGTCAACAAACTCCTGTTAGCAAAAAAATAAATAAATAAATAAAAAGAAGAAAAAACATTACATTTTTAAATTTGAATAAAACCTTTGTTTTCTTGACATATTCAAGTTCTTTAACGTTTTTTTTAAACTCATTGTGTTGTAAGTTTAATGTTAAATAAAAAGAAAAGCAGTTGCACCTATCATGGAAATTAAAAGCATTTTTTGTGCAAATTTAGTGAAATGAAAAAAAAAGACACCAGTAACATCTGGTGTTGCAGATATGACTATTTTGCAAGTCTTTTTGCACATGGGGGCTTGAGTAGTTGGTCTGAGTTATTTTCTGTCAGACTGAAGCTGAAGATCTTGTGAACTGCCCTCAAAATAAGTTCTGTGAATGTTCTGCCTTGCTGTTGTTGGATAGTCATAAACTTATTCCAGATTTGTCTTGACTGTTAGCTTCAGGTAACTATAATGGTACACACAAAAAGTATTAGACATTAGAAAAAAAACAGACATCATTTCTAGTATTTTTTTCCCATAATAATTTCTGTTTTCTCGATCTCCTGTGTATAAGTGCTCAATAATGTACGTGTTCTGTCATCATTTCAAATAGATTTCTCTAAGGTTTAAAGTCTATTTAATTCAAGTGTATTTGTGTTGCATAAAGATAAAGTAACTTACGGTTAATCTGCAGTAATAAACAAAGCTAATAGAAGCTTGTAAAGAGATAATTGGAAGCAGAAAATATGAAAAGTTTTTCTTGATAAAGCTGCCAAGAAAAGAAAACCTAAGCCTGTTGGTGTTACTAATGAGGAATTGTTAGTCTTTATTTTAATAACAAAGCAAAAGAAGGAGTCTGATGTAATGTCATTATTTTTACTGAAATTTGCTCACAAGCTGTGGAAAACTTAATCAGAATCCATCAATCCACTCAAAACAGAGATTTCTAAATGAGAAGGATTTGTTTTATTTATTCCGAGCATTTTCACTTCGTCTGGAATAGTCTGCTTCTTTCTCACCTTGGTGGTTGTGGGTCCTCCTGTGCTGACATAGCCCGCCCCAAACATCCTCTCGTAGCGAAGGATGCCCCGTTGTGTGTACTGCTGGTTGTCTAGAAACTGCTGGAAGGTGCTGAATCCGTTCTGGCTTTCTGAGGAGCGGGCAACTTTCTGCAGCATCCAGCAGATTTGATTTGGATTATTTTTCATCTGAAATAGGAGGACCAGGGAGCAACACAGGGGGTGAAACACTGCAAGGTACTTATTTGATAACAGTTTTTTTTTTCACATTTGCTTAGGTTTGAATTGTTTTACAGTACCTGAACATAAGTCTTAACCTTCTTTTTCAACACAATGTCAAAACCAAACTTTTGGCCTCCATCTGGGGCTTCCACCTGCACTGAAGATGCCAAATGACTGTACTGTGCCTCACTTCGGTACAAAGTAGGGTTAAAGTCCCTCTTGCTGTCACCTTTAGAGAAAGTGATAGTGAATCGTTTTTTGTGTTTAATTTATGTAAAAGATACACTTTTTCTGTAAAAGAAAAAAATATCCTGTGAGAAACACAACACAAAAGATTTCAGAAGACTTGCATAAATGAAGACAGTTAAGTACTGTCCCATCTAAGATGAGTCCAAAGGTGAAATGGAAAATCCTTAATAAGGTAAAGAAGAACCAGCAGCTAAAGCCTTGAAGACGTCATTGGAATTGGTGAACATCTCTGTTAATGAGTCTACCATAAAGCCCTTGAACAGTAGCAGAACATCATGGAGAAAGCTGCTGATTTAAAAAAAATGAACACATTATGCTCATGAAATATTGTCACTAAGAATGATGACATTTTGGGATATAAATCTTTAATTTAACTTTCCTGTGTCAGTTTTAGCGGGGACAAAATTTTTAAACCCCGAATGCAAAAACAGGATGACGTTTGGTTGTCACCTGAACAGTGGTTGCAGGACTCTCTGAAAAAAAGGAAGCCACCAGGTTTGAGCCAGCTAAGCATTTTCTCCAAACAGGACTTCAGCTCCTCATCGCTCAGATACATCAGCAACCAGTTGGAGAAGATGAAGTTGACACTGTGGAGAAAGTTAAATAGCTACCATAACATTTGAGGGCAATCCTTTTGAAACAGACTGTATAACAGTAACATTCTTTTTGATATCACAGATTTTAAAATGTCATGAGTCAGCCACAGAGCTACACTGCTCTTCTAAAAACCACCCTCTCTTTTAATATGACAGGGTATTTCAGAAGTCTCTACACACACACCTGTGTTGGGGGATATCCATCTTTGTGACATCCGCTTGGATGAAGGTAACATTGCTATGGTGACCATTTTCCTGCCTGTTCTTCTTCACAAAGCTTTCCATGAAGTCCACAGCCGTCACGTGGGCGGCTTTGGTCAGCAGGTGCCTAGTGTAGCGGCTGCAAATGCAAATAATGAGATTCTATATGAGTAATGTGCTTTTTATTCAAACAACCTTAACTATTCGGCAAAACCGCAATAAAAAAGGAAAACGTGTTCCATAGAAATAAGGACTTTTCTGAGGTTACAGAAAATTACCAGAATCCCTTTCATGTGTATACAAACAGAAACACAGAGCAAAAACTAAGGTAGCTATGTGCTCACCCGATCCCTGCGCCCAGTTCCAGAACCTGGTACCCAGACAGGGACGGGAGCATGGAGAGGATCTCTGGCAGCTCATGCTCAGTCAGCTCCTTGGCACGAGAATCCAGCATCATCTCTTCCACTGTTGCATCTTTGGAGTGTTCCTTCCAAAACTCTGTCATATTGCAGCGAACTGCCGAGCACACAAGTGTATAGGTGAAGGTGGTCGAAGATTAGTGTGTGTGAACATCAACAATCTGAATACAGAAGTCATCTGCACAGGTAGAGAGGATGATGATAAGAAAGAGGACCTTTTAGGCTGGCTGGTAAAACAGAAAGGAAAGACCATCGCTAGTACCAATACGTTAAAAACTAAGTACATGGAAATAACAGTGATGCTTGCTCTTGAATGCTACAGTAACTACACACAGTTGGAAACATAAAGAACAAGTTATTGTGTAGCTTTAATTGATGAGATACAAACATACCTGGTTGTGAAACATGAATCATGAGACTGATAAAAAAGGAAAAAAGTCTATGGTTGTTAAAATTTTGTATCTAAAATAATGCCAACTGCTGTTACTGCCCCTCCATTTACAAAGGGTTTTTTTCAGAAAAGTTGGAATCTGTTTGCCAGATTAACCATTAGTCAAACCCGATGAAGCAATGTTGCAGAAATAGGTGATATGACACTTGAAAAGTTGCTAAAAGTCTGTTTTAATTCATTCTCTGTCGCGGACAGGGAAATCTTGTAGACTTTGGTAAGTACACATTTTTTAAATGTCCTCACCAAGGTTTCCTTTGCTTTGAAATTCAAACAGCTTTGAAAATGTAGCAAATGCCATTACACCCTGTTGTCCTTTATATCTTATCAGCAACTATCAGCTCCAGCACACAGAGACATTTGTCTAATGTGTGCCAGTAAAGGAAAGACAACAACATTGTAATAAAATGTAAAAAAAAAAATTTTTTCCTCTCTATTTTTCTTAACTTGTGCTGCGTCCCATCCAAGGCAAGTTACAAAGATGACTCTGACAAGTTAAAGTCTAACCTGGGAAAAGAGGCTGTAGGCTACTCATGGCCCGTTGCCCTGGTTACATACAACGCATAATGCAAGGATACAAGGATAACTGCAGGTTAACAGAGAAGCTGACAAAGCCACCGGGATCCTTTGACAGCTTCACTCCCTCACTGACACATTCCAGCCCAGTGCTCACAGCAGGATTACTTCCACCAGCTGAGTGAACAATTACAACAAAACAACACGTGGCAGCTCCAACAAAACCCTCAAAACCTAACTTCAGAGCCACCATGTGCACCAGCCTTAAAAAATCTTTACAATCAAAGTTTCACATCACGAACAGAATCCTTTCTTTTTTTTTTTTTTTTTAAATTTATTGTTATTATAATTATCGTCGTAAGTCTCCGCATACCTTTTTCCATGGTGGTCTTCTGTTGATTTCCCTTCAGTGGCTTAAAATTAATATACAATGCTCATTTGATTTGGCAGTTATTAATTATTTCTAACGAATGGCTACTCCCTCCTGTCAAAGAGCGGGCCTGATCGCGCGTGGGCGCTCTTTAAATAGCGTGCGGTGCGGTGGCGCGCAGAGGAGGTGGGCGCCAGGTAGTGAACTGGCCATTAGGATGCGACCTCGGCGGTCCCAGGGGAGGGAGGCGCACGAATAATCATCCATCACTCAGGAGCGAGGATCTGTAGATCATCAGATGACGGGCTTCCGCTGACACTGTCTAGAGCTCCTTGACACACCGCTGACAGCTGTCAATCATTAGTCAGAGAGGCTCTCTGTGGCTCATACTTACATGTTTATATTCCTCGATGGCTCTGTCGGATGTTTCCCTGCCGGGGTCGGTCTGCCTCACCGGTTTCGGCCCGTCTCACCTCGGATGTGCTGACGCGTCGCAAAATGTCGCGTGGCATGCACATATTACGCAATGTTGCCTCAGGCTGTTGTGGAATTGAACTGAGCGCTGTGATGATGTAACACGTGTAGGAGATGCGATAAGCCAGTTGTCATCTTTTCTCAGGGACCCCTGGGAGTCTTGAGTTATTCTATTATTAATAGATTCTACTGTTAATAGAGTAACTTGTAGATAATAGTTATGCAATACATAATGTGACCTATATATATGGATCATATTTTAGTTTTCAATAAAAGCAAACTTCACCCTTAAAGCTCACTAAGTCATAAAATGCCAGGAAATGCCAGGGTCTTAACTCTTTAAGTGTGTTGTTGCTTACAATGTTGGTAAATGTGAATAATTACCCTTAACCGGTGGTTTGCCTATTAGTTACATTATAACATACATTAGTGTCACTATCAGTTTATCCTCCATGTTCAGATTACTTGTTGGTGCATTCAAGTTTCATGGGAAGTCTGAGGTTGGAATGACGTCACACCTTCAGTTACCACTCAGTTGCGAAGTCGGGAGATAAAGTTTCTAAACTTGGACTGACCTCTAAGAATGCTAAGCATTATTAGTGATACAAATTTAAAACAATGTTTTACATATTAATCAGCACATATAAATACTTTAACAGCAGTCCGCTGATAAAGACTGAATATTACCATTGCGGCATTCAATTGTACTCGGAACTGGGAAAAAGCGACCTTGAAAAAGTGCAGCCACTGAACTTCTATATATATAGGCAATATAACTTCAGATAAACTGCCGTTACAAGAGGATGGAAGTGCACATGTTAGAAGTTTGAATATTGAGTTTTCAAATGTTATTTGAAGCCATAAACCTAATGAAAAACATAGATCAAATTTACATTGTGGTGTTGTAGTTTATCATTTAGAGTAATGAGCACCTATTTACTTTAAACTACATAGCATGGTTGCAGTTTTCGCAGTGCTGCCAGAATCTAGTGGAAATTTCCTTACTTTTCAAGATGCATTGTGGGATATACAATGCATCTCGAAAAGTATGCATTGTGAAAAGCAGATGACACTCAACGTTCACTTCATGAGCTGGCAACAATTCATTATCTGTGTCTATGTGTTCGCCAAAAAACAACCATCTCACTTGCGCAGGGAGGCTCATGTGGAACTGAGTTTCGTTGCAGTTCCTCGATGACCGGTAGAGCTTATGTCCAGAAGTGAGTAAATCTTCATTGACTACCTTGTTAAAATATCCAACTTTAGATCAGAAATAAACGTATTTACAGCTGTGTGAAAAAAATTAAATGTGTTTTGATCTCAATCATTTTATTTCACATTCATGAGAACTCTGAGTGGGTATCACTCCAGGAAAGCTTACATCAAGCATTAGATTTATTTCTAATATGATTGATTGACAGGTGGCTCAGCCAATGGATGGCAGCTATCACTTCCTCATCCAGAATTATTATGCTGAGGTGCTTAGTTAATACAAATAGGTAACTACCCGTTCTATTAACCCAACGTAAACATGACTGTCATATTTGATTTCACCATTGAGTCAACATGTTAAATGGTATATTCTGCTGTAAATGTTTGATGACAGCTCTGCAGATATTTTGGTGGGCTTAGGCTAAATGAGCTGGGAGCAACCCTAATTTTGATTGACATATGGAGGCTGTATTTCTGTTGGCTTCCAAAGCAAAATGTTACCTACACAGAACTCCCCTACATACTAATATTGCACCATCTGGTACAACATCCTTTACTACTTGTCCTTTACTACTTTTTCTTTACTACCTCCCAAGGTGAGACAGAGGTGAAACAAAAATGTACAGGGGTTCAGTCACAAAGAAAAAAGAAAACATGCAGATGTAATATTGGTGTGAAACAAGTCTTACCTTGAAAATTGTATGTGAGGGTCTTGAGTCTGTCTCTAATCAAGTTTTGTATTGTGTGCTAAGTAACTCAACCCTCCGACCACCCAACCACTGTCATGCCACCATAATCCATTACAATCTAGGTCTAATACACTGATTTAAATGCCTGGGTCTGTCTATCTTGGTTGCCATCAATTTCCTAATGTTTTGAGGAATTTACTGAGTTGGCAAAGCAGCACTTTATGATGATATACTACTACTACTACTACTACTAAAAATAATAATAATAATGATAATAGTGCTACAGAAAAGAGAAGATTGCGACAGTGCTTTCTGATGAGATGGAACTTCCTTCCAAAGTCCACCACAGTGTTTATTACTCCATGAATGCTTGTGTTTATCACTGTCGCTATAAAACACATCCTCAGGTGTTTTCACCACTCTTTTTGGGTCATTGGCTGTAAATGTTTAATATTTGAACTGTTAATGCTTCTGGGCTACTTTTATTTATTTTTCCTGCTGTCAGCTTCTTTTGAACTTTGGCCTGGTAAGAAATGAGCTTGTGAGTTATGTCATCATTGTCTTTCTGACAGTTTTTCAACAAGAACAGGTCAAGTGAAAAAAGCAAGAAGCAGAATTTTGGTTCTCATCCAAATAAGTGGTGTGGGGGGTATTTCTTCAGTTTGTTTTTGTTCCATATTGTAAGAAAATGCTTTTATTTGTTTGGACCACATTAACAACAATTTAAAAGAAAAACATGATAAATTAGTGGTGACTTGTGGTGTATTTGACCACCGGAGTATTTGCACATCAGTTTGCACTTGTATATTTGGATGAGTTACCTCTTAATAATATGTTGTCTGACACATTTTGGTGATAATAACATAGACTGATCATAAAAGGTGTAATAAAGTATGTTGTCCACATCTCCTCAACACAGTCCTCACTCCTCAAACCAGGAACAGATCTTGTGAGATAGCAAAGTCTGTTGAGGCGGCTGTCTTGTTTTTGAAATATTGATATGACATAACCATATGATCAACCCATGAATACGACAGGTACAAATGACACAACACTTAACCCAGAACCGTATATGTTTGTAACTCCCAAACTCAACTACATAGCATGAAGTGAAGCACCAGTCAGCCTACCTTCTTCTGTAGCTACTGACCTCACTTAAAGTTAAATTAAATACATGTAACTTTTCTACAAATCCTACTTGGTTAGCAGTGAAACATTGAACAAGGAGTTTGCGATTAAAAAAATTGCCACTTTTAAGGAAAGTAAAATGAGGGCAAAGTACACTCTGATTTCTATGTAGCAACAGGTTATACAGAACTTGATGAGATAACCCTCGAACATTGAAAGGTCATTGTGAGTCTCTCTCGGAAGCGTTGAATAACAGAAACGTTTTCCTGGAAAAAATGGAAAAGTTGCCTGTCAACACCAGGACTTGAGACTCACCGATTTACCCTAGAGGATTTATTTATCACACATATACATGTACATTACCACTGACTCAAAAATGCCTCGGTCACAGAACGAAGGCGTAAAACCGCTCGACTGCAGTCTCAGTGTGTGATCTAACTAGGTTGTGGAGTTTGACTTTTAACACAGTTCCAAC
>JAOWBL010000002.1:6108466-6158919 GCA_028564865.1 Zenarchopterus dispar
TCTTTCTTTCTTTCTTTCTTTCTTTCTTTCTTTCTTTCTTTCTTTCTTTCTTTCTTTCTTTCTTTCTTACTGTCTTTCTCTCTCTCTATCTATCATTATTTTAAATATTGCTTTAAGCGTGTGGTTTGTGACTGGCAGCAATGTTGAGTGAACATGAGATGTCAAGAAATTATTTCTGTGATTACACTTGGTAGAAGAATAACAATCATATATTTATTGATCGAAATGTAATAGCTTTGATTCTTTCTTTCTGCATTTTTTAAATTTTATCTAGTCATCTATTTTAAATTTAATTCATTATTTTGGACACATTGCCTTCAAGTTGAAGTTCACACAATGCTTTTTCTCACCAACCTCTCGACACGATCTGTGATTTTACAGCAAAACCAAATGTTCTTGTCACTGTAATATTGTAATCTTGACTTTTTCAAATGCAAAGTAATATTTAAATCGTACAGGGGACACATGTGTGACATTTTGACGCACTTTAACAATTATTTTTCTCCCCTACCAGACCCCTCAGAAATAGGTTGATTATTGTTACCATTTTACTTTTTTTGGCCAATGGCAAACTCCATGATCTCTGTGTGTGTGTGTGTTTTTTTTAACGCAGTCTTGCCATCTGACATGTGTATTTATGGCACTTTAATAAATAGATAGATGCATGGAAGTTGCAGTTAAAAGACCCAAGGCATGGACACACAACACAGACACACGTGCAAATGCATATTAATACACATGCTGTGAAGTACTTTGTGCAAGGAAAGCTTTGGTAGTGATCACACAAATTATGCAAATAACCAATAAATGCTCAAACAATGTGAAGTACTAGCTTGTGACAAGGCAAGTTAACAATTTGACAATGTGATAGATTTTTTTAAATTAAAATGAAAGCAAATGAAAGCAGATTTGTTTGCTTCAACAAACAAATCACTGACTCTCCAAATCGTCAGTCATGCTTGAAGACATGTTCAAGTTTTTTAATAAATAATTATTTGAAGCTTTTGGAGCAAAGTAAACAATTATTCTTGAAGGTGATGTTGCATGGAGTCGGTGTTTTCCAGACTCATTATTCAGTTGCTTCATTTTTTTTTTTTGTATCTTGTCAACAGATGAGACCGACAGAGCAGCACATACAGTCATGTGAAAAAGAGAGTACATGTTTTACATTTTTAAATCAAATGGTTTTACATATCAGGATAAACAGGAATCAAAAGTGAACAAATACAACGCTATTATGCAGAAGCAGTGTGCGAAAAAACACCAAGTACACCCCTGTAAATGAATAGCTTGTAGAAACAAATAATCATTTTCTCCGTGTAGTTATTAGTGCTTCCCTCATTTTAGAGGATTCACGGCCCACTCCTCACTTACAATGCCACACAACCCGATTTCAATCAAACTTTAGCTGTCGGAAAGATGATTTCACATTTACTCCAAGATACTCTGTAAAGTGAGGAGTTCATGGTGGACTGAATTTCTTCAAGGTTCTTTCACAACTGTGCTGGACAGTTGCTAGAGGTGTTTCTATTCACCTGCTACGTCTGGGTGTTGGGAGATGTGGTGTTGTTACGCTGAAACAAATCAACTTTGGTCTTGTCTGCCAAAAGAAGATTTTTCCACAAGTTTTCTTGTTTCTTTGCAGCATTACAAACCCATTCTGTCCTTTGGGGGAGAAATGTTAGACAGAAGAGGTTTTCTTTTCTTTTTTTTCTTTTTTTTCTTTCCAAACAAGCCATGTATTTGTGCAGTCCTTGAGAGATTGTCCTGTGATAACCTTTAAAATATAACCAAAGCCTTTGGAGATTTTTCATGTCATGGTTTTAGATTTCCTGGTTATGCCAGTTTAGTCTTGGGTTTTCTTACGTTTATTGCCTTCTCAAGCTCCTGTTCTGTTTCTCAGTTGGTCTCCATTCATATTTTTGCTTGCAGTTGTTCTTTTCTTCTGCACCTGTTTGTTTTGCTTTAAAAAATACTTTGAAGTTACAGCTCATTGAAACAAAAATGTTGGAATCATTTTGAGTTCAGAAACTGACACAGCTGAAGTCTGTAACAAATGATGGACATTTTTATTGCGGATATAAATGCCAGCGGACTCTGACAACGCTGTACAGAGGCCTTTTCTGACATTTTGAACTGTGCAGCCCCAGGGAGCAAGAAACAAAGCCCAGAACCAGCAGGTGAGTATACATAGGCTAGACATATTGTGAACCTTGTTCTCAAGTAATTTGTCTGTAAATTTTTTTTGCAACCTTTCATGTTTGGACTTGCTGTTTGAGCGTGATGCATTGCAGGCTTTGGGAACCATGAAGGACATTCCTCGGTCTAAGCGAAACACAGAGCTCTAAAAAGCACTGAAGCATCGCATGCCATAAGGACGTTAGACTTTGAGGTACTCTGTTACTCTGACTTCTCAATCTGTACATCTTGATTTATACCTCTAAACTGGGAGGCTTTCTGTTGAGATTTTAGAATATCTGTCACTGTACTTCTTTGCTTGAATTCAGTGTAGTTGTGTTACATCCTTTCAGACAGATTATCCTTGATGTAGACACAGCTACTCTCCTGTGGCATCCAGAACAAAGTGCTATGTTTTTAATCCCACCAGGACAGATATAAGAACCATCCAACTATTGAAACTGGGGATTACTGGAGGTTTCCTTAAGGCTGCAGCTATTGATCAAAGGCATTTCACCGATGAGACCTCAAGCAGTTGCTAGACCTGGTCAGTCTCCTCAATGCATATGATGTTTTATTTAACCATCACTTTAAGTATATTATAAGTTGTTCTTCTGTGTCTGTAAGTAGCAAACGTACTACAAGAATTTACTCATGATCAAGTAACACCAGACTCATAAAGAAAATCGTAGGAGGAAGTGGATCATCACTGGACACCCAAACATGTAACTCGTGTATGAATCAGTCTTTTTCCCCATTAATCCATCCATCCATTTTCTAGACCCGCTGAATCCATCTACTGGGTCACGGGGGTCTTCTGGAGCCAATCCCAGCCCATTTCAGGCAAGAGGCAGTGGTACACCCTGGACAGGTCGCCAGTCCATCGCAGGTTCACATACATAGATGAACAACCATGCACACTCACACCGACAGGCAATTTAGAGTTCCCAGTCAACCTTGTATACATGTTTTTGGACTGTGGGAGGAAACCCGAGTACCTGGAGAAAACCCAAGCAAGCACGGGGAGAACATGCAAAGTTGACACAGAAAGACTTCTGCCACTCCTGCCGAGCCGGGAGTCTTGCCGTAAGGCAACAGTGCTAACCACTAAGCCACCGCGCTGCCCCCATTAATCTTGTCTTTTTTAAAAGTTTCCTTAGCACTACTCACATATACCTCTGCTACACATTATAATAGTTTGATTAAGGTTATGGAAACATAACTGGGCATTTCGATGCACAAAGATGTTTGCTCACAGTTTCCATGTTGCCATGGTGACATATCTAATGACTGCCACATTACCAAAGTCTGAAAACCTTTGACTGTGTGTTTTAGGAAGCTTTAAAGCTTTAAATGAAACATTTGCCTCCAAACACTTAAATGCTAATTTTAACAATTAATATTTGTAATTTTGATGTTTCTCTTGTTACTAATGTCCAAAATATTAAATAACTTGAATAATCCTGCATACTCTGAGTGATCTTGGGCATATTTTTCCAAGGAGACTTTGATTTAGCTCAGAACAAGCTCTGCTCTATTCAGCAGATTACGTACTTAACAAAAACATGGTTAGCAATATGCTAATAGGATCCATATCAGAATCCTACTTACTGCTTAGTCATTTACAGTGTCATTAAGCTGCTAATGTGTTTAGCTTAAGGAGAGGACTAGGGATTAGTTTCCATCAAAACTTGAATTCACTGACAGCTTCCCGTAGCAGGGAAGCCTTCTGTGTTGTTGTTATATGTGAATTGATTGTCAATGTCTCTTAACCTACAGTGACTCAAGTACAGGCAGTATTTCATATGCAGAAGCTGGATTAGATTAGTTGATCATTACATAATAGGAAACATACATGAATACGTGAGTTCACACAATAATGAGCCTCACCTACCTTTGTTTAGTCCTTGAATTGAAAATGACCTCATCAAGGCTTTTCAAGCTACACTGCCAACAAAATATTACGCCATCATAAAAACTGTGGTCAGGAGCTGCATCATATAACATCAACGCAATTATTGTTTACAATGAAGATGTGTGTCTTAAAGTCGAAAGCTTGCATGAAAAATAAAAAGCTGTGAGCTGTTGTGAGTCATGTCCTATTTTTTCTCTCTTTACATATCCTACATGGAATCTGCGTCCTTGTGGACTTGCGTTAATCCTGACTTCTCTTTAAATAGCCTTTACATATTGTGGGAATAGGCCTACAGGCATGCAGAAGGCTGCACAGATGCTGTTTTACTCAGCTGAGTAGAAACATAAACAATTTGCATTATGTATTGTGGAACTGGGAATCTGAAGGCTGCTGTGCTGAAGAAATTGCTCCTGCATTACCATTGTCACTTCTCCTTAAGGAATGTATACATGAAAACACTAGAGAAATTTCCACTCATGCGCACATGTATTAAGGAACGGGGGAACACAAACACACATAGCCATAGTGGCAAGCTTAGTCACGCTCTCATCATCTCCTGACTCAGAGAGTCTGTCTGTGACACTATTAGGTTGAAATTGATGGTGTTTTCATTTGAACTTACTTGAAATTACTTTTGGGTGATTTTTTTTTTTTTTTTTTGTTGCAACGGCTGACATCACCAGAATTGATAAGACTCACGTACAGTCAGACAGAGTAAATTCAATAATGAATAAACTTCTGGCTTTTACTGACTCAGCATGATGATGGAAAAATTCGTTTCTACAGCGTCGCTTTGTAGAGCAGACTGGGGCTTCACACATAACTGCAATTAATAGATTTTTCAGTGCAGCATCATTTCCTTATATTTAGAATATCTTTTTTCTGTAATTTGCTTAAACCTGCCAGATGTTACATTTTAAATGTAGCCAAACAAAGAATATGCCCAAAACTGCCTGTTTACATTGTATTTGATGGTTTCCTTTTTAGTTGTGGCCCAGAATCTGGTCTTTTCTGGAGACACAAGTATCACCGCTAATACAGAAGATGCCATTATTGTGGTTCTTGTATAGTTCAGTCTTTTTACGGTTTGAAAACAACAAACAAGGGAGAGAGCATGGTAACATCAAAAATAAGAGCTCATAAAGAGTGCATGTGTTTAGAGCAGCACAAAGAACTTTTGTTCACATGAAAATATCAGTTTCAGTTTCATTTGAAGTGATATTTGATTATTTTTAGGGTCCATCCTCTAGTAACAAACAATCTTCCATCCCTGGTGTCATCAAAAATCAGCCAAAGTAATCCTAGTTGTACAACTGAGCACTGTTTTATGCCACTACATCACACATGAGCATTGATGAAGCTAGCTCGCAGATGTATGTTGAACATCCTATAAATGTGAATGAATCAAGAAAGTAATGATGCAATCTAAGAGCTAAAGATGGCCAAAGTTCCATTTCGGTGCAATAAGAGGTTTTCATTTCCTTTTTTTTTTTTTTTTTTTTTTTTCAAGTTGTATGATGTTTGTTTACAGTTGGTGTCCACCACATGCTGGCATCGCACAGGTCTATTCTTTTTTCTATGGAAAGCGGTGGAGAACATATCGACACTTATGCAAAGCACATTAGGAAGGCAGTGTGTCCAAGACAGAGCGTCAGAAAGTTGAGCTTAGCCAAACTTTATGCAAATGAACACATCAAATTTTTAAGTGCACACTTCCAGTGCCTCTACATGCCTTGACATGACAAAATAAGGGGAAGTGATGCCTCTGTACATGAAATCGCTTTTATTTTCAGGATTCTTAGTTCTAGTCCACTTAAATGAGGCTTCCACTGAGTAGTGAAAGAAGAAGTTGTGTTGCTGACTTCAACAGAATAAAACAAATATATTTTAGCAATTGGCGATGTATTCTTTTTATGACATAATGCACTTTTTTTTAATACACCAAATTTATTGCAGCAGAAAAGCTGCTGTTACCTCAACAGTTCAGGGGAAATTATATTTTGATTTCTAGTTTCAAACTTTTGAACTTCAGACAGAGAAAGCTTTGTGCTGCTTTTATGAAGGTCATATAATGGCTTCAAAATACAAGACTGTAACAGCTCTCTATCTCAGGTCTTGCAATCAAATACAGACTTTTTTTTTTTTTTTTTGCTTTTCTAACCCTCCCAAAGACATTTTCCTTTTAACTGCAGATTTTTTGGCCTTCATGAAATTCATGAACCTTTACACTCAGGAAACAACTCACTGATTATGCTTATCTTTCTGTGCTTTATGGACACCCGTTATTTTAATTTTAATCAGACTGCTTTCAGTCATACTTGTGACTGCTGTTAATACTAATAAAGCATTGAATTTACATCCTCTGGTAACAATGGCTTTATAACTATAACAAGCTGATGAGAATCTATAATAATGACCAGATCTTACATGGTACTTGCATAAAATGTGAGAAATGGTTGAAACTTTAACTTTATGCCTTTCTGAGATCAGTTAATCTTCACCACATTTATTTATTTATGTGCATAGCTGCACGTGTCCAGCTAAAAGGAAGTCAGACTTTGTTTACACTGATGTTTATTATGGACAGTTCTATACTTTGTATAGCATCTTCTCCGTTAGCTGCTGTGGACCAAAATATAAATCGAGTCTGCACTAAAAGATGGTATAACCAAGGATGTGCTGTAAGACCTTCCCAGTGCTGAGCAAAGAGGGTGAAGGTCTGACAACATAAGCTAAAATTGTTGCAAAAATGATAAAATATACCTGGGATTAACTAAACAGAGCCCATTGAGAAAAGCCAAATGCTCTGAAAATCCTTGGTGTGAGAATCAGATGTTTGCAGATCAATACTTCACTTCGCACTGTTGAGGATAAGAAAGCCTTTTGAGTTTTCATCATGCAGAGAAGGGCAGTTGCAGAGCACATATGGTCAGTGACGGGGTTTTAGTCACGGCTGTGTAATATAAGGGCTACCCTTGTTTAGTCTTTTCCTCCTTGAAATGTCACAAATTTAACCCTATAAATAATCAAGCAATAAGGGGAAAAAGTCAAATAAGACTTTTTCATCCACTTCTTTCACTCTTATTTACACTTTGAACATATAATTTTCAAGGCTTATATGAAGAAAAAAGCTCTTACTATGTTTTTAATATAAGTGTCAAGCTGTATAATGCAGATCTGTTCACTGAACCAGAAAGCTCTTTGATTCATTAACTGCCAATCTTTTCCTCTCATTTTTGCTGCAGTAATGCCCTGCGGAGAAGTAATCGAACAGTAGCACAGTTCTGCCAGACCATGAGCTATATTAGATACATGACACAGTTGCTTGCCTCGCATGGTGACATTTAATTTTTGGCGTTTGTGAAATGTCAGCCTGCTAAGAAAAGTGGCAATTTTTGCAGCCTGTGAATGGGATTGCAAGTGTAGAGGACAGTGGATTTAAAGCCAGCTTTACCACATGTTATCTGTGTACCATCTTCACTGAGTCTGCGTTGTAATGTGATATCATATCACACTGATGCTGCTTTGTGTGAAGCCGCAGGGGTGACTGTACTCCAGTGAGAAATGTCAGTTCAGCTCTGTTTATTCCAGTCAACAGTGGTCATAAAAACATCCTCAACAAGAGGTTCATTATCACAGTGAAAGGTTTAGCTATTTATAGAACATCAAAGGTAGATGGAAGATATCGATGTGCGGCTGTGAGGAGTGCTGCAGCCCAAGGATAACAATATCATCTCCTCTCTCAGGGATCATGCCGTAAAAGAGAGAGGGAGGATGAACAAAAAAGCGAGGGCATCCAGGAATCTTAGTCCAAACAAGAATAAGGTTTTATAAAAGTGTTTCTCTATCTGTCTGAGCTCTGATTCACATCCCAATGTAAGGTGAGCCACGCTGGAGGACTGAATCCTCATACTGCATGAAAAGAGGCAGCAGGTTGAAGATTTCCTGTACGAACAGAAACAAACAAGTAAATATAGAATTCTGCTTATATATAGCTGTTAAACATCACAGAAACAGAAACTTCTCATATAAAGAATTTAATGTCAACACATCCCATGTCAATTCAGCAGTCTTACAAAGCAGGATGATCGTCAAATGTCTCCACCTTTATTGTTTTTCTAATGAAGACAATGTTGATTAAAAATGATAATTAACAATAATCCAATACACTTAAAAAAAAGCTTGATAGGGAAATCAAACATTACACCTTTATATCCACCCAATATCTGATTTTGTAGGCACAACACATAACATATCCCCTACAACAGTGAATATCTTTCAGTTTTAGCTTACCTGGAATTAAATTATGTATTTGCGAGTATTTTAGTGATTTATCTCGATCTAGTCCTTCCACAGTATCACATTTAATCACTGTCACCGTCATTTGCCAGTGGATGGTAGTGTGCAATAAAATTATAGTTTGTAACTATAAATGTTGTTCCTACCTTTATGCCACCCAGCATCACAACAGGACAACAAGTATCCTAATACTCTGTTCCTATCTAGTTTCCCTTTGTTGTACCTCACACAAGTATAGTGGCATCACCATGACAACAGCCATGGAAGGATATATAGCATCATTAAATCATCAAATAATCTCATTATTAGATTAAAAACAATGGATATGAAAACTGCACAAAGGAAAAGCATACTAACTACAATGAAAACCACTTGAAGTATCAGTTTTTAAATGTTTCTTGAGGAACAAAATTATTGATATTATTTCATCAGTGTTATTACAGTAAAATATTTCAAAGTACTGTCTACATCCAAATTCAAGGAAAGGTATGACCTGGGATAAATTGCCCAAAAAATATGAAATTTTAAACTTTTCATCATTATCATGTCAATGCCATTCCTCTGCTCTCCCTGAACATCCCTTTTAATGAACATTTCAAACCCAGACAAGGGATCCAAGGACAGAGCTTTGTATTGTGACCTGTAGCCAGTCTGGTCAACCTGTCAAACTGAAAGCATCAGTGGCTAATGGGCTTCCACCGGGATGAACGATCTCTCAGTAAATGCAATGAAGCTGTTTAAGACGAAGAGAGAAGGAAGGACAGAGCCTTACAATAACTGAGATCTACATTTAAATTGTGAAGGCTTGTTGGTGTTCTTATCAGACGTGCATGGATCAAAGTGTCATCATGGTTCACTAAACAAAATGGTCAAGGTGCTTTTACCATCTCTCCCCGGAGTATGAGCCATCAATCAGCTGTCATCTGTGCTGCTGTTTATGCTCTTGTAGGCCCTACAATCCATAAAAAGGGGCTTCTTTTTATTGCCTCCAGTTACACTCTTTAAAGGGATGCTCATCAAGGCTACAAATCTCTTGATGCTTGCCCATATTCTCTGTTTACGCCACAGTGACTCATGGTAAAAATTATTCTACAGGAAGTTATTGTTTGCACCTGTCTGTGAGGTTCTAACAATTTCAGCTGGTGCTTTGTACTTGAACAAAGATTCTCACAGATGTCATCTGCGTCCGTCTACAATAATACACAGGGACATATGCACAAATACTAACCTCACCAGGGTCTTTGTCTGCAGCCATCAATTTTAAGATGCTCTGTAAACTACAACCCCAAGCTCTTCAGTGAGAAAGCCCCGAGTGCATTTTCTCTATTCATTAACCATCTGAAAGTGATTGTTGGGGATGATGAAGCACTCCTCTGAGAGGCTCTCCCCTGTGACTAAAGCAAAAACCTCTTTTGGATTGTTTCATCCAAATAGAACCACTCAATCATAAGGACACTTTGGTCAAAACACTGCACTCTCACCGCCAGCCCCTGTCACCAATCACCAATGGGTGTTTCATGCACACTATATCAGAAAAGAGTTTTTTAAAAAAAGATAACAAACAAATCCTCGAATTGATCCCATGAAGACATCTAATATGAACTAGACTACCAATAATATATCAATTAGGTGTTTTAGGTGTTGTTGAAACATTTCTCTGTGTGTTTAGACAGAAATGCAGCAGAGAAAATGGGAAGGGAAATCTAGTCAGTATACTGACCATTTGCTAACTTTTGTTCAGTGATTACAAGTCCAGGATTTACTGTCACATCAGTAACTTAAGTGTTAAAGTGATGAAACAATTTGGCAGAAATGACTGACTTTGTTGCATTTTTGTGGTTCATTAACTACCTTGTAAATTAAGAGTGCATCCTCTGGCTGACTTGTTCAAATTTAATAAAATGTGTCTTAAAATCTTTATCCTTGGATCAATTAAACCCCTAATGACCAAAAACACACAGTTATATAGTGTCCCACAAGAATAATCTCAGCATGTGTTAAAATGGCATAAATGTAACTTTTATTTGAACGCTAGTCCATGATGTACTATGTGGGGGACATCATTCTTTAAAGTGATGTCTACTCAAGCCTCTGCTGCTTACCTGCAGGCCACCGTAAGTAAGACTGCAGCCACTTAGTTTTTCTGCGAGGAGAAAGCAGACCCTTTTAACACTCCTCAAGCAGGCAGCTTGAGAGACAAGAGATTCAGTTTCTCAGGGTTGACATTTTTTCTTGGCAATTATTTATTGCACTTATAGTAAGCTCATGAGTTGTCATCAGTTTGAGTAACTAATCTTCACTTAAACTTCTACGATTGCCTTTGCTTGATATGTCTTTTATTCTCATTACAAGTAAAAAGAGACAGAGTGAAGTACACATAATGGTGCCATATATTATAACTTAGAGTGGAACAGAGAAGAAACATGCACAGAAATGAAGATGTGAACACAGAACCCAACGCATCATCCATGATCCTTATGGAGGATCATGAAATTGCTGTGTTTTTCCTGAAAACCTCCTTAAAATGAATATAATGGACATGTCCTCCCAAAACAACATGAAAAAATTTTGTTCAATCAGTTTTTAAGAGTCATTCTTGCTATGTCCTCTAACCAAATGAAGTTTCAAATTGACATTTGACAAACTAATAGGTGAAGTCTCAGAGGGTTTATCTATTTGGTTGTATACAGCCTCTGGATGCAAGAATTCAACAACAATAATTCTTTTGTCATCCCTATTTTCACATTTTACCATCAGTCTGTTCTGTCTGTTTATGCTAGCATCCTAAAAATAAGCAACAATATTGTATTAATTAGTGAACGAACTAACGTCTGTGGACCACTTTTTGTTCGCCTGCATTGCTGCGTGTACTGCTGGGAAATGGACCGTGTTGGTAGCTATGTGTTTGGTTCTGTATATGGCCGGTAGAGGGAAACTTCATGCTGCTCTGTTTCACGTTTTGGTACTGTCTGACTTTTGTGGCGTTAATATGAAAAGTCACAATAATGAGGGCAGCTCACTGTTGGTTACCCCTGCTGCCTCACAGCAAGAAGGTTTCTGGTTCAGGTCCCAGCAGGGGTCTTTCTGTGTGGTGGAGTTGCATGTTCTTCCTGGGCTCATGTGGGTTTTCTCCAGCTACTTCAGCGTCCTCCCACAGTCCAACAACATGTAAGTCAGGTTAATTGATGATTTTAAATTGCCCATAGGAGTGCATGTGTGTGATTGTCTATATGTAGATCTGCATTAGATTAGTGAGCTGTCCTGGCTGTGCTTCTTGATTACACCTAAGGAGAGCTGGGATAGGATCCAGCAGATCCCCCATGACCCTGTAAAAGAGTATAGATAATAGATGAATGGTAATTATGGTTAGATACTGCTATGAGGCTAAGTGCAGCTGTAAACATAAACATCTTGCTTATTTATTTAGGTAAACTGAAGTCCTCACAGATAACAAACATAATTTTATGTTACCACTATTCAATTTTGGTCTTTGTTTACAGTTTCATTTATTCTTTCTTCATGTGCATATTTTTATGTTGTCAAGCTGTTGACAAGACCGTTGCAAATACATGCAGCAGGTACAGTTTGCATACGCATGTATGCTTTCCGTATCACCTTAGGGCAATGAGAAAAAAAAAAAGGAACCCATTATCCAGTTCACGTTGTCCTTAGATTATCTCTCAGAACTGTTTGTCAATATATTAGTGCCTGTTACTATCTCACTAAGAAACTAACACTCTGTCATCTTATAGAGAGATAGAGATGTAGGTATATCTGCTTAAATCTCTCTAACGCATCAGGACATATCACTTTCTTACAGCAGTATCATTAAGCTTGCAGGACTTTCTGAGATGCCTGGGGGTATGATGATTGATACCACCTGAAGATTAATCTTAATATTGACTGTTTCGTTTGAGTCTGTGGTAGACAGGTTGTGTCTGATAAAGACAGAGGCAGTGAGCTCGGTGAGCCGCAACCTGCTTAGATTCTCATTTCCGAGAGTTCATAACTCTCTTCCATCAGGCTGCAGGCGGGGAGCCAAGACTTCACTCTGTCCTCCCTGGTGGGCAAATTCATACTCACTTACAAGGTAAAACAGTCTCTGTCTGTCTCAACAGGTCTGAAAGCAACACTTTTAAAAAATCACTTAATTTAGACCTACATTCTGTTTGTCACTGCTTTGATTTATGTGCGATGCTTTTTATACTCACATGCTTTATACCTCTGGCGTGGAGGTAAAAAGGTGCACCAGTCTCTGAAAAAATGTCTAGAAGCAAAGGTTAAATAGGTATAAAATTAAGCAGGGGAAAGAAAACAGCCTTATTTTCACAGACAGCCACCCACATGTAAGCAGAAAACAGAAAACAGTCTCAGAACTGGGCCCACTTGTACTCCTACTCAGAGTGTCAAACTCTCTCATGTGAGAGCAGCCCCCAGGTCAGCCAGATTTAAATAAAGTGAGTGCCTCGCTCCGTAACAGATGGTAATGAAATGATCACCTTTTATGTGTGGGTATCGCTGCGCACTGGGCAGGTTGTGGGTTGCAGCTGGAGCAGTCGGGTGGTGGTGAGACTCTGCCAGGGGGCTTGATGCACAATTGTGCTTTATTACTTCCAGCTGTGCATTTGTAGCCATGACAGTGCTGAAGTGCGATCACACATCGTTGATGCACAGATGGTCGTTCAAACCAAGTGACAAATCTGCCTCTTTTTTTTTTTTTTTCTCAAGAGGTAAGGATTACGAGGAAAGCTAATGGCACATTTTAAAACTGGAAAGAGAGTGCTTGCTTGTTGCAAAGATTGCAGTGCTGGGGCCAATTTGCCTTAAGTCCTGCTTGGGGAATTATGCATCACAAAGTTGAGACAGTGATAAGATATGCTAATTGAAACCCTATGTCTGGAGCTGCACATTTTCTCTCCTAATTATAGTTTGCACAACTTATTTGGTTATTAGTGGAATTGCTGTTAAGCATACTATTGCAGAAATGGCATACTGATGCAGTCGGGGGGCTTCAATGTGTGTGTCCATCTCTGATTAATTTACTATATATCTGTGTTTATGCTGCACCTGAGTTCAGTGTTTTAAACCAACTATACCTGAAAAAGTTGTGATAAGAAAACAAACTACTTCCAGCTGATTTATTACTGTTTTATTTGTAGTTTAATGAAACTATAACATTGATTTTACCTGTGTGTTGTAGTTGATGGAACATGTAAGACTTTTTTTTTTTAACTTAATCTCTTCAGGTTCAGGCTGTTTGTGCCTGAAGCATAACAATCATTGGAGTTTACAGGTAGATACGCATAGGCTTTATGTGTTTCCACACAAAACAAAAAAGCAGCTCATATTTGCCGCTTATCATACAATACCATCCTACCAAAGCAGACACGCTAAATCACACAGAGAGATTGGAAGTCTTAAGCA
The DNA here is from genome assembly GCA_028564865.1 of Zenarchopterus dispar. Lineage (NCBI taxonomy): Eukaryota > Metazoa > Chordata > Actinopteri > Beloniformes > Zenarchopteridae > Zenarchopterus > Zenarchopterus dispar. Next base: position 6,122,283 of record JAOWBL010000002.1, read on the forward strand.
ATAAATCAGCGGAAACATTTTGTAATTCCTTTTGGCTTTGAGTTATCAGTGTTTTTATCATGTGTATTGCTGTTGTACTTGGATTTGCTATCGGTATTATCACCCGTGGTGTCACCATGAGAGTTCATTGAGTGATTTCAGATCTATTATGCTCTACTTAATCACTGCTCAGCAGATTTCTCCCAAATTTCTTTTCTTTCTTATAAAATCCAAATGAATTCCTGGAATTAGGTTTGACTTTGCATTTTACACTACATAGATATTGTTCTTGTTTTTAACTTTACCACCATTAAAGGAGGATGTTTACAATGGTTTCATTTTCTTGGTGGGGCATCTGGTGGTTGGGTTAGTTGACATGATTGCTGTTCGGATGGTGTGTGCACTCTGCTTGCTCAGCATGGTGACGGTGCAGACCCACTTGTTATGCTAATGCGGATATAAAACTCTCACATTACTCTGTGTAGAATATATCCATTGACTGCAGTGGATCGATGGGTAGAGTGGGCTGTCGTCTTAACAGCACGTCAGCAAATTCAACTTGTGACAGGGTTAGTGATCCGATCCCTAACCCTGTCACATGTTGAAGTGTCTTTAGCCAGGACCTCACATTGCCACCCAATACACTCATTAGGGTAAGTGCAAAAATGAAAGTACTGTGGTGTAGAGAGTGGACATAATATAACACAAGTGTTTATTAATACGAGTCTCTTTGATTGGGTAAATGAGAAAAATATTGAAAAGTGCTAATAGAGGTTTAAAAGGCAACAAAGAACTGCAACACCAAATTATGGTCAATTAATTTGATCCATGGGTTCTTTTACTAATGTAATAGCATCTCTAAAGTTAGAATCAGGTTCAAATTCATACCAGTGCATCTTTATACTCATCTGGTTTAAGATAACACATAATTTTCATCTAGAAGTCGTAACAAAACTGAAATATTTAGACTTGTAGCTGAACAACTGTATTTCTTACCTGCTAAAAATAAATCTGTACCTTTCATTGTTCTTTGAGGTCAGAAATACCTTGACATTACTGTATTTCAGCTGGGTTGCCAGTGTGATGACTAATAATAATAGTAATGTATTAATTATTATTATTATTGTTGTTGAAATGCTCCCCACCACCCTACCAGACTTTCAGTTTTCAGTTTTTGTAATGAGAGTTATTGTAAGTCACATTAGAGTCTTTGGTGACAAATGACTTAATGAGCTGCATGGGGAGTCCTAATTAGACTGCAATTAGAAAAGTAATTACGGTTTGCTTCAACAGCTTGAATGTTGGCTTGCTTGCAGCGTAAAGAAACAGATGCGTAAGTGAATATCTTTACTCAACTCTGCATCTTTTTACTGCCGATAATCTGTCACACATGAAAAGGTAGACAGCTCCAATGACGGGTCCATCAGTTGTCCACTGAACTGCATGAAGAGACACCAGCCAAGCTTGTAATCATATTTCTTTGGTTTAAGGGAAGAGCAGAGTGCTATTTTGTCAATAAGGTCATATAATGCATGTTCTAACCTTCTCTTTTACATTATCGAGCTTGGTTAGTTAAACAGGGAAGCAGTTGTTGATTTTCCTTCAGTAAACTCTTTAATTTTACCCATTTAACTATTAATATGTCACTTACCTTGTTTGTTTAACATTTTATTCATTCTTAAAAACTCTTAGACTTAATTCTGTCAGATGTTGACCCGGCTCAGGGAGAAGCTCAGCTTCCTTCAGTCAGTGGCCATTTGAGAAATGGGCCTGTGGTTGATATGAGACTCGACTGTGCAGCTGTGAACTGACCACGGTATCAAAACTAATAAAGGCTAGAGTGGTATCCCATCAGCAGCTGTCTCACAGAAAGTAGAGACTTTCCTAAATCAGAAGTATTACAGCATCACATTATGATATATCTATTTGCTCTGGTATCACATTTTTTTATCTGTATGTGCTAATTCTGATGACCATCCCTAGTGGTTCTAAGTGTTGAAGATTCCCCTGGACCTCAAGTGACAAGTCCTGCTCTTCAGCGAAAACTAACATCAAAATTAAGGGAGCAAGTTTCTCTTTGTTTCAGAGTCAGTGTGAGTGTGTCCAACGCTTGGAGGCAGCGAGGGACACATGCCATTGATAGCAGATGATGGCTAAGTAGGCGTAGTCCCTCTAACGCCACCCTGAGCCCTGGCTGACCTAGCAGAGTCTGGAAATCTTGCTAAGCCATCAAGCCCTCCAGCTCAGCCCACAACCCTTTCTGTTCTTTGCATTGCATCTTAAATTATATATGTATGGGAGCACTCTGAGAGGTCAAAAGCCCTGTTTATGTATGACATACCTCTTAGAGAGAAGACTAATTGTGGATTTGTTTTTCTGAGTAAGTTGACATGTTCAGGGACATTAAAATGTCTTACTGAAAGGAATATTTCAACACTTTAACAGTATTTATCTTCATTATTATTTGTGTATGATTATACATATGAATTTACCAGAGCTGTTTTAACCACTCTCTTTTTTTAATCCTTCTCTACGGATCACTGTGAGCCAACTTCCAAATAAATGTCTTCTGCAAATGGGACACAACACAACCCAGGAAGAATTTTGACTTCAACACTTTTTGCGTCAGACTTTTTATTGGACTTCACATAAATAACATTGGTTCATATATATTTTGTTTATTATACAACTTTATATAATATATATTTTCCCCTATGATTTACATTCCTCTCTGGCTAAAAGTATCTCTGTCATATTTATGGAAATATGAAGCATTGCATGAAGGCAAAGCTGCTCTTTTTGCGCTGTTTCTTGAGGTCCCAGTGCCAAGAAGGAGAGAGAGGAGCACTTTTCTCTTCAGTTGAAAAAAAAGAGAAGAAAACAAAAACAATTTCCGAAGTTACACAAACAGAAAAGCAAAAGGAAGAATCTATTGCATTGTCTCTAGGGTATTAACACTGCACTACAAGGAGTGGGAAGCTACCGAAAATCATTCACTGTATATATTTTACTGTATTGACTTGTGGCACAAAAGAGAAAGCACTGCAAACAATCTGATATGCATGTCAATGATGATGTCACATTGTTAAAAAAAGTAAAAAAGAAAAAAGTGAGAGGAAGCAAATATGTTGGCTTCGCAAGAAACCTCATCAGGAAGATAAGAAAAGAGTTATGAACCCGCAGCAAGGTCGCGTCTTCATGCAGTGACCCAGCCGAGCAAACTTGATCAAATGAGTTGAGCTTGTCAGTTCAGATCACAAATCAACACATGGTCATTCAGAACCTTTGACTGACGCTATTCACCAAGATGACAGGAATATCTGGAAGTCTGGTGACATTCAATAAACTCCCTGACAGGAAAAGCAGCTCCCCCTGTGTTATCGTTGGCCAGTGAATAATCTTGACCTATCAACACTTTACTGATACTTTGCACAGTTTCCCTCAGAGGTTGGAAAAGAGATCATTTTTTTAAAAGTTTTTTTTTGCTATATTTTAAAAATTCTTTTTACAGATTAATACCCAACAATTAATTAAATACTTTCATGTCAAAACAAAAAGTGAGAATCACCAGCGTAACGAAGTTTTTGGATTGTTGGCTTATCTAAGTCTTTTTCTTCAGTCAACAAATGTCACACTCGTGAGCTTTGGGGGCATGTCTTTGAAGGAAAGCCGTCAGGGAAAGTTTTTTTTTATCTTTTATTTTTTTAATTGTGTATTTTCAGATCCCACTAAGTCTATCCAGTGTTTCCTGGATCTCCTGCCCAACCTTTGACGAATGCTGCAAGTTAAGGGCAAATACTCTCCAGGGATTTTCACTGCCAAACCCACAGCTGAGAGTTTCACACTGCTGGACTTCTGTCTCTTGAAAAAGGACTAATAGGTTCACTTGTATGTGACCTAGCAAATGATTTAAATAAGTGTTGTGTGTTTGCAGCATACTGTCTTTGTTCTTGTGTTTCATGATGGTTTATGTCACGTACACACTGTGATGAGTAAAATGGTCTGGAGTGATGCTTTCCGTGTCAAATCTAGGTTAAAAGTCTGCATCATTTTCTTTAACTGTAACATCCAGTGTCAGCTAAATATAATTTCAACTTTTCCTAAGCAACTTCATAATCTTCATAAACTACAGTATAATACACAATTGATTGTCTGAATCAGCGCCGCTACCTGAATGTCAAACCACAGAGAGTCTCATCCACACTAGGCCTTAAAATCCAAACATAAACAAAAACAAAATGGCTGCAGCGACAGCTCTTATTTGGATAGCAATGAAGGCTGAAAAAATAGAGCTCCAATCAAATAAATCAATACAAATCAACTGAATTAAGAAACAAGATTTGGCTAACTTAGAGTAAATTACCCAGTGAACCCTGGGATCCTACAATGTATCATGCATTTAGGAATACCTAACAGAACATGACGTGTGTGTGTGTGTGTGTCCATGTGTTAAAAAAAAGTCACAGACGAAAACACAATCATGCCATGACATTGCAACAGACATGAAATTTAAGCTATAATCCTCTTTGTCCCTGAAAAGTCAACAGCAGGGTGACCATCAGTTCATCATCATGTCATCAAGATTAAAAATCCCATAAACATTCTCAGAATTAAAAATATCACTGTATGCTATTGAAAAAGTAAGGGGGAGGGAAAGTCCTTGGTTTATTCAAATCAAAGTTAAAACAAAAAAAAGGGGAATTTTACAGCAGGGATTTATTTCTGTTGCAAAGTGCTTTGAGTGACCAGATTAAGGTGTCAATAAAGCTTTCAGTGTTTTTATTGCAAACATCTTTTATATTATAAGTTTTATGGCAAACATAATGATTTCTAGACAAGTTTATATTTTATAAATATGAATAGGAAAAGCTGAACAAGTTAACACAACCAGCAGTGTTTGGATGTCACTTTCCCTCCCCATTACAACCCTGCCTCTTAGCTCCATCTGATTCACTACACATCAGGGGAAAATAGTGAGAATTAAAAAGTGCATCATAAATATGCTGAGATTAAAAATAAAAGTAAACTTTCTTTTTTCGACATAAATAACACTTTTCCCCTCTTGTATTGAATAAATCTTATTATACAAGTTGAGTAGTCATAAAATGCAAATCTGTCCCACGTGATTTCATTAATACAATATTTGGGAGCGACATTGACCCTTCTTGGAACCTAGAAGATGTGACCCACAAATGCAAACTGAGCGGATGGGCCAAATCTAGGAAGAAGATCAAGGAGAAGACTTCATCAACGACCACCGACAGATACCAAGGATACAACACATGAACAGTGACAACGGAATATTTACAAGTCTACTTGTTACTACGGTTGCAGATGATAAATCAAGTTTGTATCATCTGGTGAATGCAATAAAGTGGAAGATAAAGACGATATGTCTGTGTTTAGAAATGAAAAAATGTCCATTTCTAAAATTTTTAATATGAAAAAACTATACCTTTCACAAGTTCACAAGTGCCCTAACTGGAACATATGCAGTAATCTGCCACACTGGTCAAAGCGATTTAAGAATTTAATTGCTTACACTGACTAAACGGCTGGCAGTTACACTGTGACATATAACATCAGAGAAAATGAAATGGCTATGTCCTGAAAGCCTGCTGTACTCATGGAAACTTGCTCTGTCATGTGTGGCCAGCACCAGTCTATTCCGACTGCTATGGCATTTTATAAGCTTAACAATTTAAAAGCTTGTCAATAAAAATATTAGACATATTAGACAACCAACTGACAAATTCAAAAAGATAAAACTGAAAAAAGCTTGTAGTATTTCTGCTGTTAAGCTAACCTTGCAAATGACGCTGGCCATTTGTTGTATTAAGAAATGTTATCTGTGACAGTTTGATCTAAATCTTCTACACTTTGATCTAAATCTTCTTTTGTAAATCTTTCTACACATTCTGACACAGATTTGATATTTATGAGTTTCATTCACCTTGCAAATTAGAGGTTGGAACTGAGAGCTTGGCTTGTTTAAGTTGTAAAAACTAGGAAATGAATCTTTCCTAATGCCAAATTAGCTGCTGCTGCTGCTAACCATTGTTAGCAATGTCATGTCAATGCTGTATTCGATGCAGCAACATTAATGCTGTAATCCTATTTAGCACATAAAACAGCACTGCAACATACCACTGATCAAAAGTAAACACTACTATGTGTATGTCTAAATAAGCTAATGAGAATAAAATAAGACAGACCTGTCATAACAGTAAAACTAGCTAAGTGTTTACTTTGTAGCCGTGAGTAGCGGCCATGTTGGATCCTGAAGTCGGGGTTTGTGAGGTTTCTCTGACTTTCTGAGTTGGAAATCTGAATTTTCATTCCAACTGAAACTTCTGAAAAGGACACAGAAAATTTTGACATCCAAGCACAAATATATTGCACCATTACTGTTCATATGTTGCAGCTATAAGCCTTACATAGTTGACATGAAGATTTTCACTTTTGGTCTTCTGCCTAGGGGTCAAATCAAGAGGAAAACAAAACAAAGGGAAAACCTCCAAAGGTCCTGAAACCAGGAGTCAGCGACAGACCCAGGCTCTGTTTGTCAGTTACTCCATGGCATCAGAAGAATTTTACATACAATTATGTTTTCAGGTAAAGAACTTGTTCCCATTCACTGATGGATATGTGAAACACAGAATAGCTACAAACTATTAAGACTAACATTTGTCCAGGCTGGTGTGCATATTTCCAACACTTTCTAAGACAGTAACTCATACACTCAAGAGGATTACAGCAGAACCCAGTCCCGCTGTTGTCATCTGTCAGCTCCCAATCAACCTCAGTCAGTGGCAGGCTTTCATCCCCGTCAAGTACGGCGATTCTTGTCGGCACAGGCCCATTTGTTGCTGTTGCTGCTCTTGAAAATCTGAGGCCACCCCATCAACAAAATCTGGGACAGGTAGCCCTGAGAGAATCATGACTGACTTGTTCCAGATCATAAAAGTGGGTACAACGGGCAGGAGGAAGGAGATTTCGAACGTGTGAATGTGATGGGAATTCATGGCATCGTAAAAGGACAGTGAATTATTGTCGTAGTCCAGCAGGACCCCCAGCCGCCGCAGCTGCAGGCTAGCCTCCACCAGCATCTCCTTACCATCATGTCGCACCATAAAATTGTTGTTGCAGCGTGAGAACACCCATGAGGATGAGTTCTTGCCACTCCATTCATTTTTGGGGGCTGATTTGTAAGCCACGCCGATTGCATACCTGAAGGGAGGGAACGTTTTGGAGCATATTAGTTACCTGAAACATGTGCCCCCTTTAATAACTTTACCAGAACTGTCAAATTACCAAACGCTTAGGAGGCGCAAGACTAGCATAAGGCCCTTTGGGTGTTTCTAGTACCAGGAGGTCTACTTCCAACTAATTAGCAAGAAAAGGAAAAGACTACACTCTGTCTGGGCCAACTGAGTTGTTGTGTATGTGTGGGGGGAGTTTGCATAACAGCCTAAATTTAAACTCCCAAAAGAAAGATATTTCTGTTTACCAAGCCTCCTTGCAGGTTTATGTAACGCTGTCACGTGCGGGAATGTTTCTTACCACGTGGATGCTCCCAGCAACACCTCCCAGTAGTGGCAACCGCTGTCAATGAAGACATTACCGGCAGCTCCATAGGAGCCCGTGCCGCTAAAACGCTCAGGAGTGTGGCTCTTCTTCAGGGAGCTCTCATCCTTCTCCATTGTCAGGCAGTCATTAGACAGGCGCAGCTTCTTGTGGGCTGTCTTTGGGTCCAACTTGAAGGGTTGACCTGGAGAGAAAGGCATACAAGTGTGGGGAGGAGTTCTTGTCAGGAACTACAACACCAAAGGCTTTTTAATGAACATTTGCCAAGAGATTCTTTTTCTTGTTTTTCCTGTTCATCATTATTATTTAGGATGCTAAAATATAATATTTTCTAACAAAAATGCACCATTTAATTTTGATTTCCCATTTTATGCTTCGCTTTTCATCATGTTAAATTTAAAAGCTTCAATTAAGTCAATTCATTAAACAGCTCGTAACATAAATCAATATTTGGTGTGTGAGCACTAAGTGTTTTTCTCTGGATAAAAAATGCTTGCAGTTCTGTGGAGGTTTCATCAGGAAAGTGCTTTCACCCATGTGGGGGTCAAGTGATCACCAGCAATAATAACATTCGGTGCTCTTTCACATCAACAGGGCTTTTCTGTGTATCAAATGTGTACAACTTGGGACAGATAAACACAATGAGACCCCCGTAACCCCCTCCAGGAAAGCATGTTTTACCCATATAAATACTCGCTAAAAAGAAGTGATGTGAGCATCATTTAGATTTTCAGAACACAAAGGGTTAATCACTCAGAATCAGGACACCAGGAGCAGCTAGGGAACGATTTGATAAAAAAAGATGCTGGTGTTCAACATGTTTAGCCTATAGAGCACTGGAAGTGGACAGAGTGAAGTAAAGTCTTTTCACAGGATTCATCTTCAGTAAATTCAATATCCCCATTATCCCAAAGACCTTCTGATGGGCCCTCATGGTCCCCTGTGAGACCAAGGGACTCCACTTTGAAACCCACTGCTTTTAAGGGTTCTTTTGTCTTTCATTTTTAACAATGATAAAGTAGTGTTATCATTAGCAAGTCTGTGTAAATTATAAGTTAATCACCTCTTCATGAAATGCACAAAAACAAGAGCATGATGTAACACAGATGCAAAAAATTGCACAATATAAACAGTCTGTTTGGGCAAAGTGTGTTTATTCCCCCAGCTTGAATCTCAAACTGCCTTCATTAGAGGTTATATGTTCTCCGTGGGCCCGTGTGGACCTTCTATGGCTTCTCCTCAGTACAAAATCGGCACTGATGTCGGAGCGTGTCTGGTTATTGGTCTGTGTGGTCATATGATACACCTCTCGCCTGATGACATTTTAGATGAAATGCAACACCTCATGACCTTAAACAGGATGTAGAAAGTATAGAAAATGGATAGATATACATCGAACCCTTAAAGGAAGAAACTGCAATCGAAGTAAATGTCTTTAAAGTTTTCAATTTTCTCTTTACTATAGGGAAATCTTGGAGTAGTCTTGTGGTATGACGTGTTTTTTTTCCTTTCTCCTCATGAATTTCCGTTTATAATGAAAGAATCCACCGCAGGTGAAGGAAGTCACTAAATGTCATAATTGTAGCACGCTTTACGTTTCAAGTTTTTCTGCTCATGTTGCGTAGTTAGTTTCACTGAACAAAGGCATATGTTGACCACAGATCTCAATACTGGAGTTCATAACCAGTATTTTCCTAATCTACAACAAAGTTTTGTATATAAGAGTGCGATCAGTATGCATGTGTCAAATTAAAGTGAAGCTGCTGGACACTTCAAGCTTGGCTGTAGTTTCCATGATTTAGAAAGGGGAATAAATTCGGCTCTGTTAGCTGTTGCTTCAGTGTTTAGCAGTCAGCTGCTAACTACGCGAGTTGGTTTAAAATCACTGGAAACTGTCAAGTGGAAAAAAGGAAAACCCAACAAGATCAAAAAGGAGGATGAGCTGAGGATCAGATCAAAAATCAGAGGAAGATTTTAAGTGAGAGCAGCAGTAAAAGATGAGGATAAACAGGAGCGGGGTGAGAAGTGCTTGTGGAGAACTCACAAGTAGAAACAACAGAGGAGACTTTTTGAAATAAGAGGGGCCAGACTCTAAACTTCAAAGACTCCCACTGCCTTTGGTGAAAACATTAAAAAACAGTGGAGGAAGTCACCCAGCACTTTCCTCTGTTCCCCCAGTCACACAAACCTGGAAACTAGCTGAAGGAAAGAAGCTTCGCTTCCACTGCAGCAGGTAGTGGTGTGGTCTATTCGATGGAAATGCTTCTGTCTGACTGCAACAATTTAGTTTGCGATGACACTAGTAATTTGGGTGTAATGGTTGGAAAATTGAGAGGGCAAGACTAGGTGAGCGACGGAGAAAAAGAGACCAAGAAGTGAGGAGGAGAGGAGAAGTTGAGGGGATAATATGAGAGTGTAGAATTGGCAGAGGATCGGCTCTCTACCTCTCGCTGTCCGTGTGTGCGTGTTTGTGTGTGTGGCTTCTCAAAAGTCAGCTACATCCCTTCCAGACCTGACATTTAACTCTGACACCTCTCATCTCATCTCTCCGAGTGTCCCATGGCTTAATGAGCAACACAATGAGGACCCCGACTCCTCCTCCCCTTCGTCTATCTGCCCTTCCCTTCATCTCTCTACACCCATTCTTTCATTTTCATCCACTACATCCTCTCTCACCTCTCTCACAGTCCTCTCCAATAATCTGCGTGGTGAATGTGTGCTACTGCGTGTGGATATGAGACGATGAGGCAAATGTGCTGCTGGCAGCCAATTACATTAATGCTCTCTCTTCTTTGAACTGCTTATCGCTGCCAGCGCAGCCATTTCCAAACACTGGGGCTCTGTCATGCCTTTCCAGGGGATGACTCCTGAGAGCCGGGGCTGGGGCTGAGGTTGGGGGAGGGGAGATGCACGTGACACTGGAGGACATGCAGACACACATATACGCGCAGCATCAACTACAGCTTACACAAACACAGGCGTACAGTACAGTAAATTGGGAAGTGGAAATGTAAAGTGGCGCCGGATTCTTGAAAATGGAGAAAGTCAAGCATAACAGGCTTGCACTGCAAATGGAACAGGCTAAATGCCAAAATGTACTGCTAGAAGAACATTGAAAGAGACAGTTGCATTTGGCAAGTTTCTTCTGGTTTTGGCAGGCTGTCAAGTCAAACTGTTCCACATTTTCCCCAACTGAGGACTTCTGCACTTACACTAGCTACAGTATTTAGAAACACTGCAGTTACTGCAAAACTCTGTACACTCCTCATTCTTAATAGCTGCTTCTTGACTGTAGTAGTGAAAGGGGAGGGACAAGCTGCCAGAAAGAAGAACATACGCCATCTCACCAGTACAGTAGTGATGTCAGAATTCGATCAGTTAACTGGGTAACAGCTGCTTGAATTTCCCATTTTCCAGTGTGGTGTTTTTACCAAGCAATGTATGAAATTCGGACTAGTAAGGAATGACACCCTATCAAAACACCAGCCTGTGTGTGTGTGCATATTTCCCAAATTTTTCCTCACTTTGTAACACAATCCTGATATCGTTGTTTCTCTCTCTCAAACAAACAAACATTAAAATAAAACGCCCAGTGGTATACTGTATGGAGTGCATTTCCCACTTCTCACATACTCTCTGGCCAACCATCCATTTTTGGAAAGTGAAGAACAAGTTCACAGCTGTAGATGGATGAAAAGAGGAGAGTGACACTGGTGCAGAAGAAGGGTTGATGGTTTTGTAGCTGGAGTGAGCCACTTTTCAGATTCCCTCAGCAATCTTTTCTGAGAAATAACTAGTATTAACAATTTCAGGGACTTCTAGGACCGCTATTCACAGCGCTGCCCTGAAAGCAGCATATCTTTTCAGTATAGAACGAACTCATCTCTTTGCTTTTATTTCACTTGCATTTATCCACTTTGCAATAAGATGCTTTTGAGAGTGGGGGAAAACATCTGAAACATTTTGTTTTTACTCTCATTTGATGAAAACCGTTAGATGTGATAAAAATCTGAATTTTATCCGAGTGAGGCTACAGTCCTGATGCTTTTGAGTACGAAATTTTCAACCTGTTTACCAGCATTCACGTACAAGTACGTGAATGGGAGCAGCTTTGTAGGGAGTCTGGCTGTTTAAATATATAGTACAAGTGAGCATGGCGACCAGAAGAGAAAAGATGTAAAGGACTGGTGAAAAGCATAATGCATATGTAATGTGACTTAAGAGCCCTAAGGATGTATCTTAAATAAGACACAAAGCTGGTCAGCTTAGTCCTCATTTTCACCTCATGTTTCCTCCCAGAATGAGTCAGAGACTCATGGGTACAAGGCAACCCAGGACATCACCACAAAGACTACACATATATTTTTAGGTACTCAGTGTTTTCATGTTATGAGGTCATTCTGCAGGACTTTTGATATTCCCGGGCTTACAGCTGAACCAAGGACTTGCCTGTAATGAAGTCTGTTTTTTGTGGTATTTCTATTTTATTTTAAGTTAAGGATCCGAGTATGCGGTCTGCCACTGAGCCTTCTTCTTGTTGCAGCGTAACCAGATGAACACATCTAGAGTCACAGTGTGTGTGCCGTTTGCTGGCAGCAGCGGAAGAACATGCCACGTCTGATTTCTTTTGGCGTGTTACACTAATGGCCTGAAGGCATGAAGAAAGCCATGTGTGAAGTTGCACAGTGTTTCAGGGAAAAACTTGATTTAAAACGAAAGTTTAGGTTCAAAATTAAATTCTGAGTTCATTTTTTAGCAAAAACATCACAGACATTAAACATATTCTTAAACAGAAAATGTAATGGCAATGACCGCGGCTATAAAAGAACCATCCTGTTACACACAGTGACCGGAATCAGATTTTGAAACCACAACAATAAAGATAGGACGGGATTGGAGACAGTGTATCCAACAGAATGGATTTTTTTTTTAGGAGTCTCTGTGATTAGTCTGCTTCCGCTCTGCAGCAATACAATAGTAATTAGAAGTATCTCTAGCTTTCTGCAAAGATGATAACGGCGCTCTGCTAGACTGCCTCAGAGCTCAGCATTGTTACAGACTTGGAAGTCTTAAATGGAAACTTGTAAAACACAAAAAGAAACAGATTCAAGAAAAAAAAGAGAGGAGAAATAAAAGGGCCCACTGCTGGAGAAACATCTATAAAATATCATTTCAACTCCTGCTTCATTCTGTTTCGGTTCCTGCAACGGGACTACATTTGAGTAACTGCCCGGATTTCAACTGTGTCAATTTTCTGCCTCACAGGGTAGATTAATCTGCCTCTAAGACAGAAAAAAGATACACTTTTCTAAACAATTGCTGAAGGTGAGACAGCAGCAAAACAATAGGCGTTCTCTTGATGTAGCAGAAATCTAAAAGCAACCTGACACAAGTTTCAGGTTACATCCCTGCCGAACTTACAAATCCTTTCTTAATTAAAATGTATGGCGGCCTTATCACTTGGCTGCTGAATTCATATGTAATACAGCACATAATCCAAAAGAGATGACTACTTTCCTTTGGCTGAAATACAGAATTACAGTGTGAGATTAAGAACGCATCAATCACGTAACGGCCAACAGCAGGGCAGCAGTGGTAGGCGACTGTGAGTTTAGATGCATCTCCTCTATTTTACAGAGTGTTTTTTTGGCTCTCTCTGTGAAACTTCTAAGAAAAGGGATGTGTGGTGAAAGCAAAGACAGTTTCAGCCTTTAATGATCCAGGCAGTCTCTTCAGAGAGCAGCGCCGGTGAAACGATTTTCAGAAAGGTTCCTGGCTCTGCAGTTTTCACTGTGATTAGGAAGCCGGTTTTGGGACGGGACTTTCTTTGATGGTTTATAAGAGGATGTGATCCTTTATTCTTCAGTAAGAGATGCTGCTAGCGCTGTTAGTTGTCTGTGTAAAAAGTAAATCAACGTGAAATCACTGCTTTCTCTCAGCTTTCTCTCCTGTTGTACTTATGCACATACATGAACTGCACAGCGATAATACATATAAAATACTGCATGTTAAAAGTGACTTAAAACCATTTCTGAGTAATATCAAGTTTTCATTTGCGAGATAAATGCAGTCTTTAGTTTGACTTGTGAAAAAAATCCCCTTGCTGACTGTCATTTCAACCCTCTTCCCTTCCAGTTTTCTGGCATTTTCATCTGCCGACTGAAAGAGGAAGAAAACATGCAAACAATTTTGTTGTCAGGCCTTAAAACACAACTGACAAAATATAAATGCCATCTGTAAGATGATTTATGTTATAAGCAATAAAATGAGCAACAGCTGCTTGATTTTCTGTTAGTGAAAAAAAAAACCCCCAAAAACAAATGTGACATCAAATTTAATCTGAAATCAAATGTGACAACTTGAACAAAGAGTAATATTCTTGTTGGCGTCAGTACCGAAGACAGAGACACGCAACAAATTTAACAAATGGGACACAGTTATCTTTGTTATTAGATGGATTTGTGCAGATGTTAAAAAACTGAGACATTTAAATTTTAAGCTTCAAAAAAGGATAAAACTAAGGCCAATAATAAAACTGTCATATTCCTCAACTGTCTTTAAACTCAGAGCAAACCCCACTATTTTCTTAAGGGAGTATTTTTTGAAAATGATGAACAAATATGTAATTTTAATTTTAAAAAATCCCTTAAACTGTGCATTTTAGCCGTTAGCAAACATGGATTACAGTGGAGAAAAAAAATCTTATGTGTGGGCTGTTTAAACTGTTGGTTAATACACACTTGACTAGTGAGTCATCCCTGTTTTTATAACTGCAGGCTGACTTAATGCCGGGGCTGAAAGCTTAATTGATTTTTAATCAAAATCACAATTTTAAGGTCACAGTTATTTATGCTGCTCAAAACTGATAATTTTGGAGTTCTTTGCTACAGAGTGAAAATGTGCTATAAAAAAATCTGTAAAAAATGTCTACGATACCGTTTGGACAGAACTCCATAAACTACAAAAACAATATTTTCCGCCATGTTTTCACCCCTCTGTTCACAGCAGCCGTTTTCAGGTGATGTGCCTCTAAACTTGTACTACTACTTTGAGCTGCCCACTTTTGAGATATAGACACATTTAGACACGTGTTTTAAAAATGTATTTGGCTCCAAAGAAAGAGATTAGGTTGTGTTATGTCAAAGGGTTTGAGGCGGTAGTTATTTAAAACACCTAAATACAAGTTTTCAAGCAAATGAAATACCATTTTTGTGTAATATGCCCTCCCTCATTAATGGTGTCAAGCCTCTGTAGGGTTCACATCACTGCTTGCAGGGATGTTCACTTGTTTCTGAAAATAGTATTCAATAACTAGAGATCTTCCAACATCATATTTCTGATACTGATTCTGTTACCTGGGCTTTGAGTATCGGCCAGTACGCATCTGATACCGGTCACATATCAGGCTGGAGGTCCAAATGTCCATTGTGTTTAGACAGAGCAGTTTCAGAGATGCATTTCTGACTCAGTTAATTGAACAGTGACTACACATTTTTAATTAAGCAGTAAAATCTGACATTTTCAGTGACTGACAGACCCTGTCATCAGTTTTCCCCATTACTGCTTTGGCTTTCTGGTTTTGTTGGAGGTGTTATTTCTCTTGTCTCTGAAAAAGGAAGCTCCCCAGTTGACTTCTGTGTTTACTTTGTCTTTTTCTTTGACTTAAAATCTTCCAGGCGTTTTACTTTACGGGTGCTTAAATGTATTATAAGGCCACTTGGTTTACTTTTAACGACATTTTTGCCACCCCTTGGAGACCATAGCTTTGCATAATGAGCGTAAAATGATCAAATCTTGCCAACATGGAGCCTAAATACCTAGCTCAGTCGAGCATCTCACGTCTCACTGCTTCTCCATCTGCCCACTTAAAGCACGAAGTTGCAAGGCACTCTTGTGTAAGTTTCTGTGCTGGCTTACAGAGCAGTGAAGAAGAACTGGAGTCCTGTTTGTAAAGATTATGTGGTATCATAGACAAAAATACTTACAGATCCCAATATCCTTATTTTTGAAAGAATCAGTAAGCATTTGAATGTGGTATTAGAATCAGAACATCGCTACTTGTAACGCTAACTCTATTTTTGGGTTTGTTGCTGCGGCATGAATGTAGAAATAGTCACGTGCTTCTTGTTAGGTGTTACATAGTGGATTACAATCGAAATAACTGAATTGCTTGAGACTTTTAGTTCTGTAAAAATAAAGAACTTTGTAAAATATCAAAATGATGTTTGCCTATATATTAAATTCAGAAGACAAACAGCTTTACTCCTCCTGGGTCTCTGTTTGTCTTAAGCCATTTTTGCCTTTTCTTGAGAACATCAAATCAATCTTGTGGCATTTTAAACACGCAGCATGCATCATCCTTTTCAGGATGCTATCCTTAGTCTCACCTCATCCTTTGGTCCTAATACACCTCCTCCCTCATCTCATCTCCACCTTTAACTGTTTACTTCAGCACCTGAGTGTTGGCTTGAGGTCTGTCATTGGAGATGCAGACTGGGTAAATATTATAGCAGGTCCTTTAACAGGAAGGAGGAAGCATACCCCTGGGGCACCGGTGGTATTTTCAGCCAGGATTTCAGCTGCTTTCCTAACACGATGACTAGGCCCTGACAAAATCCACCCATGCTGTAAATACACACATACCCATGCTCTCTGTGGCGTTTCCACTGCCTTGCTTTTGTGCACACGTTGTGAATACCAAATGTCGAACATCGCAAAGTCAACTAAACAGTTAGTGATTTACTCTCGGCAAAGTAGCTGCCAAAAGAAAGGCGTTTATTCACTCATGTTTGCTTTTGTTTACACACAAACAATATGCACACTCAGTATAGGGACTTGCTTTTACTTGAAAACAAAAGAGCCGCTAAAAGAAGACACGTTTAAGCCTAGATTTATGGAGTTGGTTGTCTTTCTTTGCTCCATCCTGCAGCTTTGAACTAGAAAAGGACAAAAGAGTCTTCACAGTGAAGGGAGGGACATATGTCAAACCAAAGAAATCAAATGAGCAGCTTATCACTCCAACAGAAAATGAGAATAATATGGGAAACTGTACACATATAGAGAGACCTAGGGCTTTTCATGCTTTCTTTCACATTAGCCCACATTTGAGCAGATACACTCTTCAGAGAAATTTGAAGAACATCCTGTAAAGGTTGCTCCTTGGCTTGCATCTGTAGCTCGGGGAATCACATCTCATAACTTCATTCCACAGCTTGACCAGACCTGACAGTTAGTAACTGCAATGCAGGGGAGCCAAAACCCAGATGAAGACACTGGACAACAATACTGCTGATCTGTGTACGACCTCACCTCACTCTAATTTCCAAATGTCTTCTTGTTTTCAGATACCCGAACTACTCCCGTCTTTAAAAGCAACTTTGTTTCCCGTTGGTGTGAATTCATCACAAAGACAGATAACCAATTCAGAGGCCCAGACAGGGCACGAACTAACAAAAGTGCCTTCAATAATGTGGGTTCTTCTTCTGTGAGCTGGATGGCTAATACGTTCTGACCAAACTCATTCGCAAGTTTAATTTAATTCATGCTAATGAATTAAAAAACAAACAAAAAAATCTGTTAACACAAATGTAAATCTTACTGTGTCAGACGGGTGATGTGCTTTTGCTTTTTCACAATGTGTGGTAGCAAACTAAGACCTGATAATGAATGCTTCAAAATAAAAGGAATTAAAGTCTGAAGTGGCTTGTCAACAGTCCTATGTGGAGTCAATCAGGGATATAAATGGACTCAGTATGGCCATTACTTATATGAATTGCCCTCGAGTTTGCTTATGTGGTTAGCTGCGGTCAGACCTAGATTTATTCTGCATATTGATAATAATTACATTTTGCTTGTTTAAAGTCAATATCTTCCAATGTGACAAATTCCTAGACAGCTTGAATGTCTGAAAAGCAGTGCACTCACGGTACTGACTTATGCCGACACAACCTGCAAAGAGCAATCTGGTGTCTTTTATTCACACAAACACTTCCCTCTCACTCTAAATTTCTCACTTTTCCATCCTTTTCCCCTCTCTGAGTCTCTTTTCAGGTTCCTCCCTTCATCTCTGAGGACAGTCATATAGAAAACTGGTTGCGGTTCACTTTGAGGTAAATGCAGAGGTGCTTACAAGGTGATAAAAGGTCACACACAAGCACATATGCTCCTGGCTTCTTCATCATGCTTAATTCATATGTTTTTGAAGAAGTTGTGAGTTACTTTACACGTTAGCTGCGGCCATCTAACAGCACGGTGATGCTTCCATGAAGCACAGCATTAGTGTTGCTGCTCACTTTCAGTCACTCTGGGTTAAAAGAGCAGCTGCATTAGAGTGACCTTAAAAGCTTGAGAAAGCACCAAGACATGATTTTAAATGTTGTCTCAGTCAAAGCAGCTGAACTGCACATGATGGCGTGTGATGCCATTAGAAGATTCAGCGTTTTGCTCACGAAACAGAAAGGATCAAGGTGGCAGACCCAGAGAGATACTCTTCCTTTTAAAAACCTAACGCACTACATCCACAATAATTTAACTGAGGTATGGGTGTATAATGGTCATAACAGCTGATGTCCATATGATCCTCAGCTTTCAAGCAGAGATGAGAAGTGGGCTTCAGAAGTGCAGAGAGGAACACCTCCAGATAAAGTTAAAAAATATAAAAAAACTGAAAAAAAAAATTATTGGAAAAATAATTCTCAAAAATGTATATAAATTGATAAACCATCCTGTTTCTAGTTCAGATTTACTGCACATGCAGACTTTATGATGTCTACTTCAGATGACATGTGAACACATAAAAGTAAACACTTGAGTTTGCTCATGTAACCTCCAGTAAAATGCTCAAAGATTACAGCTGTCAGTAAAATGTATGACAACATTTTATAGCCTTTGACTTCTTGCTGCATCTACATGCCAACGATCTCATGCCACACTGCAGCTGTCAGTAGTGCAGACTGTAATCTTTGGAAAATGGCTGGGCCACGTCCACATGAAAAACTGCTTGTTTGATTGACATTTCTTCTGACAAAAACAAAGCACATGGATGTGGGGATAGAAGCTAATCGCATCGAATTTTGACAGCGTATAATGGCAGCTTGCATGTAAGTCAGAGTTTATTTTGCTGAACCAGCTGAGACCATTATTGTATACAGAGCACAAGTTTACCATGAAGGCTGTGCAGATTTTAGGTTATACAGCTCTGGTACCTGACAGTTAATGAATGAACCCACTGTCATTCACAGATATTTCTCACTGTCCCCCTAATTGGTCTGAAAATTCAAAAAAACCCAATCACTTCTGCAACATATTTTTGATGTCAGTCTTCCATTTTTACCCTGCAACATCACCGGTCATAAATTTGTTTTACACCTTGTGAGAAAACAGATGTGGGTGAATTACAGGAGTCTTGTGCTGAGTGTGTAACACTCGGCAGTCCCGCTTTAAGTCTTCAGCTTTTAGGCCGGCTCAAGAGACATCGCTTGAGGCAACTGATCAGCTTTCACGCAGCTCAAGAGGTTTTATATCCTTATTTTTTAAGAATTTGCAATAAACCTGTAAATAAGCTCTGATGTGTAAAATTAGTGCAGTTCTCTTTAAATGCTCCAGGACAGCATGTTGTGGCACACCTTCATCACATGCCTGCATTTTTTATGACATCTTAAATACTGCATGCTTTTACAGCATGATTTTACATGTCATTTGAGAAGGAGGAGACTTTTAAATGTGTAAGGTTGTTGAGGTTAAAATAGCTGTCTGCTGGTAAAAGTTTGAAGATGTTGAATCACTTGACAGAGGAGATAAATACACCTGAGGTAAGGAATAGAGAAATTACAGAGAAGAGTGTGTGGAAACTACAGAAAACAAACAAAAAATCTTAAATTATGACGTTTCCAAAAGCTTTTTTGGTGTGTTAATAACGTGCCCTTACAGTCCTTCATGAAATACAGATCTTGGCTCAGTGCTTTGCTAACAATGCTAATGCTGCTAACACCGACTTCCACGTGCCCCGAAGAGAAACTACTCTCATAACAGTCTACACTTGTAGCCTACACAATGTCACAACTGAAAGAGGTTTGTTACTCAAAAGTCTGCTAGTTTATTGTGCTGTGCTAGCTAACATTGGATAATAGCATTGTGTATGTAACCTCTAAGAAATCCACAGCCCATGAGTAGATTTCATATTCATAGAAACCGTACATGTGGTGAATTTTTTTATGCCACATCAGGAGAATTTATACAATGCTATAAATTCACTAATAGCTTTGCATTGGCAACTGTTTCAGCAAATCATCACTTCCTCATCAGTCATGGTAATGCTAAGAAGCTCAGCAAAGCAGCCAGCAGTTTGTACTACCGTAACCCAGCATCAGAACAATAACCAACAGTTATTTCTGATTTCACTACCGAAATGACATCTGAAATGTGGATAATCTGCCGCAAACATTCACTAGCAAGTGTGCAGCTCCTCCAGGGTAGCTTAGCAGACAGAGATGGTAGCCACAGCTATATTTGACTGACAAAAGTTGGCTTGTTTCAGTCGGCTTCCTGGGCCTGTTCATTCTGAGGTTTAATACTTCAGACCCTTGACTGCTCCTGCTTCCTTCAGGTGCAGTCAACAGGTGATTACTAGAAAAAAAACCCTGCTCTGATTGCTCTACTTTTACCTGTAGATGAGATAGTAGGTATTATAAACTGAAATGCAATAACTTAGCATTTTACAACCAGAAAATGCTTGCCAGTGCATCTCCCACTACTAACTTTTATGGCCCCATACTAACATAGTTTGCTGCCTTCATATTCATCTTCTACATACGTATACGTGGGAGCTGCTCTTTTAAAAAGACAGGTCTATGATGATGCATGCCTTTCCAGGATGTAGAGCTTAATGTTACAAAATTCTTTGCTTTGCAGTCCTCTACCTGAAATATGATGAGCTTAAGCTGAAAGCTTCTCGGGCTTCTCATCTTCACTGGGAAAAAAAAATGAGGCAGTTAATCCTTCCAATCTAGTCACAGACAGAAGAGCTTCAAGTGTGAGGAAGAAAAAAAAAATAGCTTTCAGTTCAAAATCTTGCCATTACAGCAGAGCCTGCACAGCAGCACAGAGCAGAAGAGAAACCTAATGAGACTGTCAGAATGAGAAATTTGTGATCAGTTTTGTTGTGACCCATTTTAATCCAAACGACACTCGCCCTCACCAGATCACATGAGTGAGACTCTTTAATCTGAAAGCAAAAATGGGGGACAAGAAAGTAGAAGCCACGAGAATGAAAGTCTCTATCTGGTGGCAAAATGGTCATTTTATACAGTTAACATTGTAGTAATCTGTGTATCCGCTGTCCTGTGGTGCCAAAGTGTTGCAGTAAAGACAGAAAAGAAAGTCATGGATAGCCTCTGTTACGGATATTGTATTTTTGGCTTCTTTGATATCTTGTTTTAACTGTTGTACTGTCTCAAACCATGGGAACCCTAACTGCAGCAGTGCTCATGCAGCAAAATAAACTGTTTCTGTATTATTTCTGTACCTTTTCTTTACTGTCAAGTCTTGACAGCATTTCAATTTTTCTTTAGAAGATATTTGCCCTAATTAATGCACAAAAGACAGGAGCTGGGTTTTCAACTCTTATTTTTTCATCGTTTTTTTCTGAGTGTGGTTTCATTTCCACCACAAAAGGCGTGTGAAGAAGACACATAGAAACACCCAAGGTACAGATAGTGGAAAAAAAAAAATCTTGTGGACCGAAATATTGAATTTTTCTTGTTATTTTGATGGTTTTTGAACATCACAGCAGGGGAAAATGCTGTTTGCCAATCAGCAACTCAGAATCTGGACCAGTGTTGAATGTGGGTGGACAAGCTTTTCCCCATCAGAGCACCAGCTGCAAGACGAAAGGGGGAGAGAGTGGGAATTATCTGCACAATTCTCCACTATTGCATATATTAAATAATGCATTTAGCTACACAGTGTGTGAAAAACTGTTCTATATTTTCTTGTCAAATAAGAATTTCCTCTGCTTCTTCTGCAGAAAGTCTCTTAAACTCCCCAGTTGCTTAAAATGTGTGCTATTAATATTTTCTTTCTGCAAACATGCACTTACCTCCATATCGGTATAATCCTTAAATGCATGGAGCTGCAGACATCAGTTTGTTAGCATGGACTGATGTGATTTACACCTGAGACGATTTATATTGCATGCTGTACCATGACTTTCTTTATACTCACTGTAAGACCACCATGTTTACTTCTTTTTTCACCAGTTTTTTTTTTTTTTTTGTAGGGATAGTCGGTTCCTTACTATTATCTTTTTTATGTGTGCATGTTTAGCCAAAAAATGCATTTAAACTATTACATATTTAAAATTACTCAAATGTTCAGGAAAGGTGTGATACTACCTATTTTTTCTTTTTAAATGTTTCCAGACATTAGATATATGAATACATGTACATTCACTGGCCTGTCCAGCCTTATATCATAACTTTGAGGAAGCTCTCTCTCATAAAATGGGTCTGGTTCCTTCCCATTCACAGAATTTCCACCAGTACAAAACATACTGAACCAGTCCTTACTAACCCTAACCCAACTATTCAGAGCAACCAAGAAGGCTGCAGAATTCAGCAAATTTTACTGCCAAATATTCACCAGCCTTCCGATGCTACTGGACATCATTCTGGATGTCTTTTGTTGATACTAATGTGGCTGTTGCTCCGCCTACATCACATGGTTTATTTCTCTGAATGGTTGTATGCCTATCCGGTGTTATGCAGTGGAATTTTTTTTCTAAGTTTAATGGTACAGTTCCTTGGAAATCACAGTCACACTCAGAGGAACCAGAGTAACTGTTTGGACTTAAGATGAAAATAATTAGGATCAGTATCAAACTCCATTTTTACTTTGTTGAGATCTATTTTTAAAAAAATCCAGGTAATTTTTCTTGGATTACTTGATAATATTTTTCATCAGGGGCTGTCTCAAAGATGGCCTTGGCAGTTGGCAGTCGCATTTCTGGTGGCAATCTGAGTTGCATGTTACTCAGAAAATGAGTAGCAAGTTTGAGTAGCTTTATCTACAGCTTTATTTACCGGTACAAAGGACATTTTATGGATCATAAGATAGTTCATGAGAAGGGGAAGAAGAATAAGTATTAAACTTACAATGAAGAAATCTGTTTTTAGCTATTTTTCTTTGGTTCTGGAGAGATAGTGGATCATAGGAACATCTAATGTAATTGAGAGATGTTAACAGAAAACAGTCACTATGAGGTTGAGATGTTTCACACTCAAACATGTTAAATCTGACACTGATTGCTTACTGCTTTTTTGAAAATATAAGAAGTCCAAAAGGTCCGATTGACTGGATCAATATTTGAATGCACTGCTCCTGTTAAATGTTTTTACTTAGTTGCTTAAGCAACTAGTAACCAAAGCTGTAAAAACAGAAATAAAGAGAGATATTAAAGTTAACCACAGTTACCTCAAAACTCTACTTCAATGCAGTATTAAGCTGAGACAATAAAGCTTTCGTAAAGTGGACTGCAAAAGAGAAGAAGATGACAGAAGAGAGCAGAACGCAAAAGAAGAGTAGCAAAGTGAAAGAGAGGTGCAACAGCCCTGACTTGACTTGGAAAAAGGGGCTTATTAATGCCCAAGTGCCACATTAACTTAGTGTTGGTATCCTGCTGCAAGTTATTGAGGGATCAGTTGTTGCTCTCAGTAACAGCCTTTCTCTGACAACCGCGTCTTAAAGTCGAATGTCGGGGTCAGCCTAGGACAAAAATCATGTACTTGATCACATCCACTAGAATAGGAAAGTGAAATTCTGCAGTAGACCTTCCCACGCCATCCCCCCTGCAGCTTTGCTTACACGATGAGCCGTGCAGGCCCGTTCCTCAAACCTACAAGAAGTCTTCTTATTCACTCGAGGAGAACCGGAGAAGCAGCAGCCTTTAAACCCAAAATTACATCAACATTTAAGCTGAAATGGCAGTCTCTTAACCGAACAGTTGTTCACACATTCATCAGTTAAGGAGCAGATTTATCATTTATTGGGAACATTGTACTCTTGAGGGATGTACTCCATGGTCTAGCTTGTTACCAACTTCAGAGAAATGGCGCAGATTTTTCTCTGGCTTTATCACAGCAAACAACTGACAGGTTTCTTTTATGGCTTCAGTGTGTTGACTGCAGCTTCCGTCAGCAGCATGCAAGAGTTTTCTCAGACATCACCAGAGTCTAGAGTCAGAGTGGCAATGCTGTCTCCACCTGCTGCCTCCGTCCACACCACGGCTGGTCTGACTGTGGAATCAACTGTTATATTGTTATATAAGTTTTATTGATGCCTAGTTGTTTTTTTCTGCTTGCTCTGCCTTTAAGCTTCAGGTCAGAGCTGTGTATTAGGTGATGCTCACTGAATATTAATAATAGGAGCACACACAAGACTTTTAAACGTGTATGGCACAATAACGGATTCAAATTTGGAACTGATTAAAGGTGAGGGTATGTTTGAGTGTATCCAACTAATCTTAAACTCTTAAGTCGAAGTCTCAATGAGGAGGAGATGGCATATCATCGTGTTTAAGCTACAATTCAAATTTAAAAATGTTACAAAGACTCCACAGAGAAACAATGAATTCGATTACTGAGAGTTGTGCTCATTTTGTGCCACAGTTGAGCCTCAGTAATAATTCCACAAAACAGACTTTTGGGGATCTTGTGTGTTCTTGTGGAGATATTTTAAAATGGTACGATATATTGAAATGTCTCATTACTGACTTGAAGCAGGTCATATGGCTGTGAGGGTTTTAGAATGGCTTTCTTTATTATACACTCTAATCTAACTAGTTACACCAAAAGCATGTTTATTTATTACCTCAGTTTCTTCATCTTTGCTTCTTTTAGTTTCTTTCTTTATTTCTGAGGGGGAGCCCTATCAAAGGGAAACGATGTTCAACAGTGGGGACGTGGTTCTGCAGCAGAGAAACCGGCTTCAGGGAGAAGATGAGAAAAAGAAAATAACATATTCACCTTGGTAAGAAAACAACTCTCCTACTGTGTATGTGCCAAAAAGACAGCTTCCTTTTCCTTAGAGAGTCACTACAAAGGTTAAGAAAGAACCGGTGACAAAAAAAAAAAAGGTGGCAAACATCCAGCAGTTCTCTAAAAGAAGAGTGATGGAGGTGTTGGTGTTTGTGGTACTGCAGGTCTGATCAACGCAACATCCAGTGCAGCGAGTCTAAAAGTGAAGCCCCTGCACAAGCTGCAGTAAGCTGACAGGTGAGTGGGAGTGGAAAAAATAAGAAGAGCGAACTTGTGCAATGTTTACTGGATCCTCCACTAACACCTCTTAAATTAACCACAGAAGCAAACCCCAGATAAGTTGAGAAAACTCCTGTAACCTGCTATCTTTCTCCCTCTTCCAGCTGCAGCGTTCCTGCTGCCGCTGTGACAAGACATAGTTGAAAATCCAGGTGCCTTTGAGAGTGACTCCTGGCTTCTGGATAAGGACGTATATGTAGAGGAATATGGACTTATTTCTGCTTACATAGTTGACAGTGAGGAGGGTCTATGAAGATTAAAAAGAGGTTTAAAAGCTGTGCAGGCACAGAGGGTGAACTAACAAAAGCATGCCAACATCAGACAGGACAAATCCATTAAAAAAAAAAAAAATCAATTTGTTAGATAGCAACAGGTGAGCTGTAATGATTTTAAAACTGTCATGATATGTTTTCAAAAACAAATTTCATGCCCACGTGATTTAATTTACTTAAGCTTTTACATTAATCAAGTGAACTATGTTTGGGTTTGTCTTCTGTCACTCACAATAAACAAAAAGCAAATTGTTTACGAATATGAAGAACAAGAACACAAAGTTAGTCCTGAGGAAATTGCAGTGGGATTGTTGCTACAGTCAGCTAGCAACAGGTGAGCCGTAGCTCGTTTCTTGCTAACTGCTTAAAATTTTCAGATGAAGCTATAAAAGTGTGCTGAGGATAATGAACACAGCTCAGTCATCTTCTATGGAATCAGCACCTACAAGCAGGGCTGGAGAGGAGAGGTGGTGCGTTTGGCAGGTGAGAGACATCACAGGGCATGTGAGAGGTGAGAACCTCTTGCTCCTTAAAATAAACGAGTGGGAGCATTTGGAATAAACCACGTGGAGGTTTGACCGCAAGCAGGAAGTATAGCTTGCCTCGTCTGCCTGAGCTCACTTGTAGGAGTTGCCTCATAAATGTAATAAATATGTTAAACTGGTGGTGAACTGGATGACTTCTGCTCCTGGAAACAACTACAGTTGGTGAAAAAGGGCAATAGCGAGGGAAGTTCAACACCTGCAGGGCACAAGACTGACCTACTGCCACCAATGTAAAAGAAACCAAAACTTGTACGAAAAGTCCAGATTGCCCAACTGACATAACACCCCAAGGAGTAGTGTCAGGACATAAACATGTAGGCTGCTAAACTGGAAACACAGACCCGTGTGATTAGTTTTTTCTGACATAGCTCCTGTAGAACAGGATGCAATGTTCTTGAGCTACACCTTCACCACATCTGTAACGATCACCTTACACTCAAAAAGTAGTACAACACAAACCAAACCAACTTCATACCCGCCACTCTTTGATGAATCACAGACAGCCTTCTGGGAAATGTCTCTCAGCATTTGTAAACGTCATGCACTACTGGCCGACACAGAAGAGACGTTTTAATTGTGTTAAATATGAAAAAAAAAGTTTGCAGGGCCTGTAAATATTCACAGCAAATCCAGCAGAAGTGTCACATGTGCTTTCACTTACTGTTGGTTTTAAGGCGGGCGGGCTCGCTGTTGCGGCTTCCTGCCTGGTTGATAGCCTTGACGAAAAAGATGTAGCGGGTGCCGCTCTGCAAGCCGTGCACCGTGTAGTGGTTCTGCTTAATGTTTGGTACGATCATCCAGCTGTCTGCAGAGTTGTACAAACCTGGAAGACACACACAGGATTAGTATCAAGCTTCTTTTGATGCTTTGAGGTTGTACAGAGGTACTGAGTCCTGCTGTGAATCTTTTTTTTTTATATTAATATTAGAGGAACAAAGACTTTTATGGTGTTACTTCTCCTTTGACCCTCAAGCCCGTCGTCTTACTGTAAGAGGCTCAGAGACCAGACGGCTCTTGATGTGATGCAACATTTATGTGGACCTACAGATTCTATTAACCCTCCATCAGGTTTACCATGATGAAGCACCCTGGGGCAATTCTGTGCATCCAATAAAATGGAACTGTAAGTCACTATGAACAAGGTGATGATGATATAACAGATTCTGTAAGTAAGCCCCTCAAGGCAAAAGAGTATGATGGCCTTTAATATGAAAATGTCTGGAAACGTGAGTAATGCCGGCATGACCATAGCTGCTGGGGAACTCGAGTCACAAGAGAAGCTGGGCTAGCTCCAGAGTTAACAGTCTCCAACGTGAGAAGTTGAGGTCAGTGAAGGATGAAAAAGTAAACTCAGCTCAGGGCAGAGGAAAGAATCATCTACAAAGAGATGCGAAGTCTTCTTTTCTTGTGAGGAATAATTGAAATGAACTTAAACATTAACATCTCTGCTATTTTGGGACCCACTGCTGTTTCATCATGTCTGTTTTGAAGAAGCACCCTCCTCAGATCTTAAAGCACCATGTGAGAGGTGTTCTTCACAGACTCTAGACACCTTGCTGAAGGTTGAGGAGAGGACTCCTGTTGACTTGAAATACTTGTGACAAAACTTGCTGATTTCGAAACGAATGAATGTATCCCTAAATACATAAAAAGTGCAACCATATCAATTGAACGTGTTTGCATAGTCTCTTCACCTGTTGAATAAAATGGTTGAATAATAATGTAAATATCATAAAAATGATAGCTAGCCCTTAAATGATAAAGAAATGATAGTGAAACATTAAATTGGATAAAAAGAATAAATAAAACACTGCACAGAATGTGTGTTTTAATGCTAAAAACATTTCATAAGGATCCAGTGATGCCTGTGAGAGGAGCCACTGTTAAGCGTGATTTATGTGGCAGCTATGCACATAGTCTACATAGGGGGGCTACGTCACGGGTGGGGTCATTTTGCTGCCCTGTAATTACAGCACCAAGTGCTAGGAGCTAGAGATGGATCTCTTCTGGAGCAGTGTAACTCACTTCATGTTGCTTACATCCCTTATCTCGGACATAGCAAAGGAACAAATAAAGCATCTCTTATGTGGAGGTGTTAATGTGTCTTTCTGTCTTTCGATCCAGCTTGAAAACAATGAGGAAGGAACAGTAATAGGAAACAGGCAGAATGAAATACAATCGTTACCAAGAGACAGATTACATTTCTCAAGGTCCACGTCAACCTGACGTGATTGCATTTTTATGCTCTGTAGTTGCATTTTTGTCCTGGAGAACATGTTTGGATGCCTGAAATAATCACCACCTCAAAAAATTAAAAAAAAAAAAAAATCAAGACTCAACTCAACCTTGTCAACCTTGTTCTGGATTTGCAAGGTACTGTGAAATCACAGACCCAGGTCAGAGTAGAATTACTGGTATCCTCCTTTTCTCATTATTATCGCCACCCACTTTCCCACTTTGTGTATTTTTGGTAGCTGTGAAGTATGTTGTGTAGGGCTGTAATGGCAATTTCAAAAAGGCAACTTCTGCAGAAGAAGAATGTAGAGTTAAGAGTAGCGGCTGGCTCTACCACCTAAATATGGCTGCTATGAACCGAGCTGCAAAGACGTGGCTTTAGAGGGAGCTTTGAATTTTATCCCTTTGGTGTTTAGACAAAAGGTTTTATTGACATCTGCAGCATGTCAGGAAATGATGTCAACTGTAGGAAAAAAAAGTCTGAATATGCATCGTTCAATACGTTCAATTAAAAATATGACAAACCAACCAAAGCGTGTGATCTAGCAGCTCTACAGCTGACGATGATGTTTCAAGAATTAAAATTAGAGCAGAAACCTTTCTCATTGTCTCTTCTTTTCTTACCCCCAGCAACTCGAGGGAATTGAAAACCAGAGAAAGGGAGAGCTCTCATGGCTTACCTTGTCCCTTTTGTCGAGGCTGCTTGGTGAATTATTGAGCAAGATGGAAACTGCATGCATAAGTAATAGCAAGGAGTGTGCTTGTAAATATAAATACTGCACAGGACGTAAATAAGGCCTTTAAAAGTGAGGTGGCTTTAAGAATGAATGAGAGGAGGGGACTTTTAAAGATGGAGTGAAAGCTACATTTTTACCTGAGCTGTTCTTTGAAAACTCTCTCATCTTTGTAAGAAAAACGGGACGCGTTGACTTTATTTCAGCCTGGTCCTATTACTATATATGTCGTATCAACAATGAAGCCCTTAAGTCCCTCCCCGCGCATACACACACAAGAAGTATGACTGTGGTTCTACAGTGACAACTGTCTTTTGTTTTTAATCAAATTTATGCCGCCTGCTTGTCATTTTATCAGCTTCTTGTAGAAATTAAGGAGGCTACAATGCTACGTGGGCTTTCAAGAGACACAGGGACTTCGTGCTGCTTTCCGTTGTTCAAGCTTTTGATCTCCATCACACCTCTCAGTTTTTGTTAAATTAGGTCAGAACACAGCAATACACTTTTGGTGTATTTGCAGCTGAGAAGGGGTTTTTCTGACAAAAGCTGTGCCTTTTGTGGAAAAAAAAGCTGACTTCAAAGTAACATGGAGAAGTAATTTAACCTGTAAATGGAAGAGAAAAGAAAGCAGGAGAAGAGCAAATTATATCCATGTACCAAGTGTATGTACATGTACAGTATATTTGTGTATCCTTTGGCAAGGAGCTGTGGCAACAAAGTATCCCGGGAATGGAAGTGGGCTTGCTTTGATGATGCAATATAGAGCTAACAGTGACAGTGCGTTTGCTTGTGTGCCGGCATAGGTGTGCTTAAGTGTCACTCTTCTCAAACAGACTGTGCATATGTGTGTGTGTGTGTCTGGGAATGTATGAAAGCAGCTGTGCAAATGCATCTATTTCTAAATGCGTCCACATAACGCTTGAGCTGCATCCACCTCAAAGATTGATCGCCCTGAAGCTGTAACGGATTCCCTGTTGACAAGTGCATTAAGAGCGTTTTTACCACCCTCTAAGCTACCACAGTGCTCACTGATTTTTTTCCCGTGATAATCATGTTAATATTTCAACACAGGCCAAGGTCCGACTGAACACATGAAAGACAGATGGCAGGGGGAGACAGCAGGCCGGTACCGGTAATGTGGTGAACATACAGATAGACCAGGGAGAAAAAAAAGAAAAAACATAAATTCGGATTCAGGATTAGAGTCAGAGGTTGATTTCATCATGTTTTTGGTTAATTTCTTGGTTGTTTCACATATTTTCAACCTTCAAAGGGTTCAGCTTGATTTGTCGATCAAATATTACCACAACTACCCTGAAAAATCTATTTAAAAAAAAAATCTATTAAGGTTCAAGCAACAAAATGTGAAAAATCAAAAAGAATAAGGAGTGAATACTAGAAATTATACTAAATTGTATACTAGATATGTGTGGAACTAGTGGTATTATTTTTCACCTAAAATTACCTTGCTAAGCCAAGAACCCTACTTCCTAACACCGCTCCGGCTAAAAAGTAACATGAAAAACAACTGATTTTGAAGAGACAAGTGCATAATTTGATAATCCAGGATGTCAACTGGCAGCTAAATAGATGAATCAGCCAGACGTGAGTCTTTTACTACACAGCTGTTACGCTATCATACCCTTCATGCTCACCATGCTTTCACACAGCAAATGTGTTCAAGTGTCAGTGTGTGGAGTGGGGCTCTTCCACAGTTTGTCCCTCACTCACACACATCTCTCCGACTATTTCCAGGCCAATTTCTGCATCCATGCCTCACAAAAGGAGCCAATGATGCTTGAACTTTTCACGAGCCACAGCTGGAAGTTACAGAGCTGGTACAAGAAACTTGAATTCATGTTTGGTGTTTTGCCACCGCTTATATTTGTGTACGGTATTTGGTCTCACTTGCTGACTTTATTTTCCACTGCCACGCTTGGATGATCCTGCAAAGGCATGGTTCAAAAGACCTCATAACCCCACTTCTGCTCCCGATGTGAAGGATGAGGCTGAGGATGTATCCAAGTGAGCGAGAGACAGGATAGCTCTCAACTGGGAGCATTTAGCCACTTGGAAAGTTTGAGAAAAATACTGTGGTAGAAACTCAAGTGGCATGGCAGGCTAAATGGGTTTCTCTCTTTCTCAGTTTCTCCTATGAATCTCTGAGGACTCTGTGGCAGCATACAGCAGAATATCTGAGTTACTCAGACTATCACACAGCTGAAATGTATCCTGATGTTTCAAATGGCTGGGGCACTCGAGTTGCATGGCTAGATGGAGAAATGTCAGGCTCCACAGCAGAGAAGAGGAGATGATGAAAGGATCAGATAGCAAAGAGGCACAGGTGTGTGTGTGTGTGTATATGTGTGTGTGTGCGTATGTGGGAGGAAGGTGGGGGTACAAGCTTGAATATGCACAATTATGTACATTAATCACATCCTCCTCATATCAGTAAGTGGTGATTTTCACTCCTTCCATATACCATTATCCAGTCTGTTTGTCACTCGGTCTCATGCATATATAGATGTATTTATCCTGTCAAATTTTCCGCTGCAGCAACAATCTATTCAATAACGGTGGTGGGCTTTACATTTTTTTTTTTAATCTCACCCTTATGTTCTGAATGCTTGCAAAGACATCTGCTTGAAACTGATCTTTCATCTGAAAAGTGTTTGTAGGACTGACCTATTTATTTCTACAGGCTGCAATATGATTGCATCACTTTCTGGTTTACCTCAAATTAAAGCAAAAAAAAAAAAAAAGCACTGAATTCAACACGTTCATCAAGGCAGCATTTTGTCAGATTACATCTGGCAGATTCTGACAGGCTTTGTTATGCCAACGGGATTTTTAAAAAAAAATTGCTTGCAAAATATTTCGAATATAAATCATTTCATTTTTAACCCCCATCCAGAACAATAAAGAAATAGGCTCTAAATAAATGACAACGCTTGAAGAACAAAAGCTTTGATTATTCTCATTTACAGAGTTTTCACACATTTTGTGCTTCCACATCCACTATGTGTCCTATTTAATAAAGACTTCTCCTGATTAAGCAGTTCTGCATCATGAAGTCAAACACTAAGGACAAAAAAGACTAAAACTGGACTAAAAATCTAGGTTATACAAGAAAGTGCAAATATTGAGCATGTTAAAAAAAGACTGAGGAAAAGCTGAAACATTAGCTGTGGAATTTTAATAAAGGCGGATACTGCAGATAAAACTATCTCCTCGCACTTTTGTGAACATTCATACGGCGTAACTGCATTAATTCGTGAGTCAAAAGAACCCAATTTAAAATGACTTAAGGGGGTCATTCAGTGCTAATGGTTGTTAAATCGGGTGTTAATACCTGACAGAAGAGTTAATATTTGTTTTACTGATGTAGAAATTCACTTTTGTTGGATTTAGTATATTACCTGTTGTCTGTTGGAAGCAGAGGTTATGTCCCTCCTTCTCTTCCATCTATTGACAATTTGTGAGACATTTGGAGTCGTTCTGAGTGGATTTAAGATGGCAGCAACTGGAAAGGCACTACTTTTACAAAAAGTCTTTTTTATGTAGTCTTTGTAAACTAATAAATCTAAAATTACTTCAATTTATGTGTCATTTTTTCCACAGTATCACTTGACTGGAATGACATTTATTTAGTTTTCTTAGAGACTGAAGACAGTAACTTCTTTTGACAAAGCTTGACTGCCCCAGGTGCTAACAGTAATTACCATTTTTCTAAGGTATACATTCCTTTCTTGCTAACAAAAGAAAATACAAAGTTTTTTTTTTGGTGGTGAATGCATGGCAATGACATAAAAATGTTTTGAGATTGTGCAACTATTTACTTGATTGTAATGTGAAGTTCTTCCATCGAATTAAACTAGAATATGAAAACACCAGTTATTTACAGTGTTTGTATATGTGCTTGTGTGCACTTGACTCACTGATGAAATTCGTCTGGCCTGTGTAGATGGTGTACTGCAGCTCATAGGAGGTGACGCTGAACTCGTCCTCTGACGTCCAGTGAACAGTGATGGTGTCATGGGAGGCGGTGCACAGCTCGTCTCTGATGGATGGCGGGTTGGGGGCTACATGAGGACAAAAAGAAAAAAAACAGAACAAACACAGCAAATTTACATTAAATAAAATTATAAACAGTCCTGATGACAAGTTTTAGTAGCATAAAGCACTTCTTTAAACACAGGAGAGAGGAGACAACTCTGCCACTGAAAAGTACATGATGTCTTCGCCAGGTGATTGGTGGTGCACTTTTCAAGGCCTGATGTTCTGGGTAAACGTCACTCTGCTTTTTAATATCATTGTATTGGAAACCTTGTGACTATTGCTATATTAACAAGAAAAAAAGTATGCTAAAAATCTGCAGTTTGCTACCCAATAAAGGCTGTTACTGTCGCCATGGTTAAAAAGAAAAAGAAATACAGTAATCATGCTACCAGCAGAATCTGCTGCACAATGGAAATATGAGAGCAGCTTGCATGAATTACCTGTTAGGTAATCCAGTCCCTCAAGAATCTTCTTCTCTCGGGAGAAGTCGAGAGCAAAGTTGTCAAAGGCCTCATTCAAGTTGACATCAGGGATGAGTACTTGGGAGGAGGCAGTTGCCATGGCAACCCTGGAGGGCAAACAGGATATGGGATCGAGAACACGAAAAGTCAGCGAAAGTGTGGCAACGGTGGAGATACCCGACATCAGGTGAGGTGATAAATGGGAAAGAGGAGCGGAGGAAAAGATGAAAAGGATGGGGCAGGGGAAAGAAATGAAAGAAACAACGTTAGAGTTAAACATTTGTAGGTTCAAATAAGGTATCTGCACCCCACTCCATACCGAATCCCACCAGCTCTGTGTTGTCAAAGACAAGAACCACGCATGAAAACACTGACTCTGCTGTCTCTGCAGCTTTATGGAAACTTGGGCCGACTTCTGCTGGTGGCAGGAGCCAGTCTGAACCACAGCTTTGGCAGCGTTTCACGGCAGAGGAAAAAGTGAAGCACACAGTAGTCCTGACACTTTAGACTTTGGCTCCTTTACCAAGTAAAACCAGTTAGTCAACAGAGCCAGGTGCTCGGAGGGAAAAAATGGAGTCGGTGCCAAATAAAAGATGCTTCAGATTTTTCACCTACATCCCTGAATGTAATCAAGATAGAACGAAAAAGCTTTTGCCTCGAGACGGGTTGAGATGAGAAAAATAAAGACGCCACAAAGAAAAACTAAAACTGCAGAGCTGGCCCTTAAATGATAGATGACTTTTTAACAGGGACCTGACACTGATGGCAGGAGCCGGGTACGTCCGATGCAATGCTGATTTCACCAGCGGCCTTTCAACTGGATTACAGAGGTAAAAATCTAATAGACGAGAAGTTATTCCAGAAAGAAGATCTGATCTAAAACTTCAAACAAAGTCTTATTGTCAGACAGATTAAATGTAAGTGTTTTTGTGTATTGTAAAACAAGGTGAGACGCCTGGAAACACCACAGAGGATGAATCAAATTAAACGAAAACCACTCTGCTGTTGGAGCACGCAGGCTCAGAGGATAAGTTATACTGTTATTAAGACAAAAACTGCTACAGTAAACAAATATCAGCACCATTACAAGTGAAGCAACACAACTATATAAAACCTTTTTTTTATTACTGCATGAGTTAAGATGTGGTGCAGCATTTTATTTTTGTCTGTGCACATCACCCACCTTTCCGCTACGTTCCTGGCAGACTGCAGGAAGCGAGCGTGGTCATTCTCCTTCAGGCTCTGTTCAGCCTGCGTGATGAGGGCACTGGAGCGCTCCAGACACTGGCGACAGTTTGCGATCTGCTGAGCCAACTTGCGCAGTTTCATCACCTGGAACAAACACAGCACCCATTACTGTGTTGTCATGGAGATATCGTTTATGTTTATTTGCATGACGCTGGACTTGACAGAATATGACACTCATGTTAGCAAGTCTGCTGAACTTCTCTCTCTTCAGAGGTGAAAGTAAAAATACAACACACTACTATAATGGTGGCTGAAGTTTTATAACAAAAAGACCAACAACACATGAATAAACTCCAACTGTAACAGCAAAATGAAGCACAAAACAGATGATTCTGGACTAAAAACACTCATCTTAATCACAAATGATTATTCTGTACCCCAAGCAGCTTCTCAAGGTTCAGACACACACACACGTCGTTTTGTGTTTGGTCCTGCTTAACTGTAATTTATCAGTGGGAGCTGCAGTAATGTCATTTCCGACAGAGCATAAGGAAGCCGCTCTTTGTTGATTTGAAATTAAAGTAATCTGTTTATCTTCAGCGGGGTTCAAATCCTGATTGTGGTAAGAAATAAATAAGTTTGAAAAAAAAAAAACCCTCAAAACTCACCACAATGAATGACAGAGGCTGTTTGTGAGCTCTGAGAATGCCAACAAAGGTAAACCAATGTTCTGGCCCGTTCCCATGGCATAAATCTTTGATTAGGCTTAATCAACAGGAAATTAAAAACTCATGCAGCCAATGAGACTGTTTCCTGCACACACTGGACTTGTAACATTTTAGCATGCCCTGAGGTCAATGAAACAGTAAACAGGTAATCAAAACTGGCAATTTGAGTCACATGTGATGTGACATCGGTGAGCATGCACCTAATCAAAGATGAAGATTTATAAATGACTGAACTGTATATTTGCTCTGTAAATCAGCGTCACTTTGACAACTGCTCTGATTTGTATTGACATGTAAATAAAGCTGAAATGAACTGAAATGAGATTCTCTATTTTCTACTGGTGAAAAAGCGCGGTGCTTGGAAGTCTGTCCTTGCTGAAGACTTAATGGCGTTTGAAATTGACGTCTCAGCAACCTTTGAGCTGGTCGTTGGCTGTAAACAGAGGTGACGCGAGATGCCGTAAATGGAAAGGTTATTATTTGTAAAACACAAGCCACAAACAACAATTTTAGAGATGATTGTTGCTCTCCATCAGAATAACAGACAATATGGAACAGTCTGTGTTTATGTCTCAGATGACTTTTTCATTTAAATAGATGTAGTAGATAAAAATAGTGTAAAAAAATAAAAATAAACACACGCATGCAAAATCGAAACCATGTAATGGATGTGTTACTGTCACAAACCATGTACAGAATAATGTCAAGGAACTGCAGAACTATACCTTTCCTTCTATTATAATGTCAGCATCACATTATACATATTGCTATAAAAAAGACAATCCAGTGTTTTAAGGAAATAAAACAGTTTCCAGAATAATAAGATAGGAAGAGAAGACACTTGGAAGACAAGGAGTCACGTGATTTGAAACAAACAAACAAACACAAACCTGCAAACACCAGGTCGTGGGAATGTGTGTATTTTGTTTTGAAAGGAAGAAGCTGAGAACGACTGCCAAGAATCCCTCCTGAGATACATGGCTCATTAAGAGAAGGTATGAGAGAGGATGGGACCACCTTTCACAAGATTGTCCTCAACAGGAAACTGGATCAGTACGTAGTTCATCACACATCCAGCGATCCTTGTGTTGTTGACAATGAGGCTGCAGAAAGTATCAACTTTGAGCTTTCGACTCAACTTCCTTGATACTTCAAATGACCCTCTGGTGGTTTGAATGTGGTTTGTTTTTATTTCTGTCCCCTGCATTTCCCTGCTAGACAGCCTTTTATAGGCCTAGACTCTCAGGAGAACAAGCCTTGCTCTTTGTCAGTGCACACACTGACACATTTCCCCTCTCTTACACACTTACAGTACACACACACACACACACACACACACACAAACTAAGACATAAACCTAGTTCAGTCTCGCAACTAAGCGCTTCTGTTGCATCAAAGGATTCTCTATAAGCACCTTAAACATCACCTCAGGGAGAGTCTTTGCTTGAATTCTAGCGTGCTCAGACTGAACAACCACTCATGTACATATGAGCATGCAGACACACACACACACACACACACACACACACACACACACACA
>JAOWBL010000002.1:6168865-6185082 GCA_028564865.1 Zenarchopterus dispar
GGAATGATAAATCCACAGATGGTTACACAGTTGTGCAGCACTGGTTGAGTTCTGAGGTGTAAAGATAAACACGGTCCCCAGGTCTGAGTTCACACTAACGTCACTTCCAGCTGAGGTTGAATAATTTGTAAAAGATTAATTCATAC
Organism: Zenarchopterus dispar; assembly: GCA_028564865.1. NCBI lineage: Eukaryota > Metazoa > Chordata > Actinopteri > Beloniformes > Zenarchopteridae > Zenarchopterus > Zenarchopterus dispar. The sequence goes on from JAOWBL010000002.1 coordinate 6,169,012, forward strand.
ATTCATCAATAATTACACCAGGGATGTTGCTCTATGTCTGCTCGATGCACATACCAGTTGATTATACCTTTAGAAATCTAGCAGCAATGAAATGCCAAGCCTGATTTTTAACCCCATAATTCCCAAAGATCACCTAATGTAACTTTGTTTTTAAAACTTGTATTTAAATTGTCCTGGAAATATCTTACCTTTGACTCTTTGATCTTTACTGCAATGACCTGCTTTCTCTGGCGGATGATCTCCACAAGCTCATCACACTCCTCCACCAGCTTAGCTTCATGCATGGCTGTGTTTACCTGGGTGCAAGAAAACGAATGATAATGATATTTAATCCTTCACACAGTAGTTCTCATTCACTTGTACTGCATCTTACATTTTGATTGTTTCTAGTGAAAATAAAAGCAGTGTTTGCTTTTGTATTTCTTCTGAAAGGAGGGATTAGGATCCACACAGGGCCACACAGGGAGCACTTCATGATGAGCATTTCATTAACTTCAATCTCATGATGTTATCTGCACACCTGGAAAAGAGACCTGAAGCACCTGGATAGTACACCTGGATTCGAAACGCTTTGTGATGAATGCAGCAATCCGGTGATTTCAAACTCATTTATCAGCTGCTGTAAAACCCATACATCTTTACTCACTGGTCCAGGGGGAGAGAAGAACTTACATCTATACACACAGCTGGTTAACTGATCAGCAGCGGGCACAGCAGGAGGTAAGACAACAACAAGTCACTGCAGAATATAAACTCAGCTGTAACAGTGCTCGGTTAATTGCTGGAGGGAAAGTCCAACACAGCTCATAAAATGGGCACTGTTGGATCTGAACCACAACTTGTTCTTGTAACCTGAAGAACTCATTATACAGAAAGGAATATTGGCATTTGGAGATATTTACTTTTCTCTCGGAAGAAATAGGTTAATGGTCATTAGGGACAACTGGGACCTTCATTAATTGAGAAAAAATCCCCAAGAAAGGCCATGTGTATTTCATTTAGAGAATATGCTGACATAATGACCATTTAATAGATTCTGTGACTATATTGGGTCCAAATTTGCCAAGGTAGCTCACAATAAGTTCATTTCAGGCCACCATGACTGTGGTAGTGGTGTAGATTCTCAGTTACATGGGTCATTATATTTCTAAAAAGCATGAGAAGAGACCAAAAGGAGATTTTTTCTTGCTTCTTCAAGATGTTTCACCTTTCAACTGAAAGGCTTTTTCATTTCTAACTAATTAATGGGGAATTTCATGTTAAAGGTGTTGATAATAAATTGGTCATTTATTCTTGTGAGTCACTCAAGTCAGATGTTTATCACAGACCCACACCTCACTCCTGTGGACATCTCATCTGTCAACTGCCAAATTCAGGTGAAAAACCAACTTCAGTGATGAGACAAATAAGAGAGCAGCAAACCTAAACTGCAAGATGTGTAATTGCTTTTTTTTTGTTTGTTTGGGATGAATAGTTGCCACCAAGTTAATGGTGAACAGGCTTTTAGCATGAAATGTAGTGAAGAGGTGCACAAGATCGAAACCACAACCCTCTGAATGAAACAAAATGTCATACAGGGAAGTGCCACACTGCCCAAAGGGAGGAAAAATAAACAAACTAAAAAAGAAAAACAACAACATCTGTCTGCACACTGCATTTCTGTGAACGGAAGTGAGGATGTGAAAACTTTGCCATCTCAGAAAAAGCAGCTACAAAACTATTCTCAGCTGCACTTTCACTGAGCCCTTTGCTGAGATGACAGCAGTTTTTTTAAAAATCTTGTTTCTGGAGGCGAATCAAAACTATCAGAGAAGGGACGGTCTTAATTGCACTTAGATACAAAACAACACAGCGCAGTTGGTGTGGGAGGCTTCAATTCAAGCAGTGAGCTTTAGGGCTGTTAAGAAAGTGCACACAAGAGGTGAAAAAACTTCATTTCACATTGAGGCGTGCCACTGAAGATCCAAGGCCACAAAAATGAATCAAAGACCACACAGATGATTTAACTGCTTCACAGGGCTCATGGGTGAAGCTCCTCCCCCACTGCACCAACCGTGGAAAGAATATTTCTTTACTGGGAACTCTTACTTTCAATTCGATAACTAATTTCACCTTGAAGAAGGTGTCTTCACTGGTATGCCCACAATTTTGAAAGAAATTCAAAGATAAAATCAAAGCTAATAGCACTTCTTTAAAGACCCATCAGAAGATTCAAACCTTGAAAGTTCAGCTAAAGAATCTGCATCAATGTCGTGATGCTGTCGTTTCAATCGTATTGAAACGGCACTGACCAAGATTCAAGAGTTGAATCTGTTGCAATTGTAAATATACCGAGGATTCAACCTGGTTTATGTATAATGCTACTATACATGCTTATTTGTTGATGTGTCTCCTTGCAATTCAGACTTGAGATGTGGTCAAGGTGATACATGAATCTCTCTGGGTCTGATGTAAGATTGCCATCAGAAATTGTGGAAAAGCTTCATAGTGCTCATTCAGACATGACACCAACACGTTCATGCTCAGTTCATATCTGAAAAGGGCTTATGAAACTACTTACTGTAACAACCAAGTTCCACTCATCACTCCATAAACCTCATTACAAAATGGCAATCCACTTTAGCCTCATTATTCACACCCACTCATACACACACACACACACATACTTCACGCTACTATCTTTGTGAGGACACCCATTGAAAAAAAGGCCCTTACCTTAACCTGGATCTCTTAACCCCCGTCAAAAAAACCTCATTCTGATTCCCAGAACTAAGCCTCCAGGTTTAAACTGTCGTTTATGACCACTCCTAAAACCTCAAGCTCACACTGGTCCTCACAAGGGGAGAGAAGCCACGCAGAGGTACACACAGAAACAAAACAATTAATTCTGCAAACAGCCATCTCATGACTGCAGGTTAGTAATTAAGGAGGATAAATGCATCTCTCCAGGATCATTGTGAAATACGACTGGGCTGTTTGGCAGTTACAGGAACAATGTTCTCCTCTGTCCTTCTCTTTCATTGCACTGGAAACATCTCCCTGTTCCAGACATTATTATCCACCTCCTGCAACATAAACACTGTCACCTCCTGCACATTCCCCTTTTTTATTAGGCTCCACTAAGGGCTGAGTGAAATCACAGGGACAGGTTGTGTTTGGTGCTAAAATATAGGTACATTATTGAAATATGCTGAGAGTAACCAAGGGTACAGCTGAACACATTTTCAGTTTTAAAGACAGTCGAGCTGTCTCCTTTTTTTTTTTTTTTAAATGGATGTGAAAAAGAGAGACTCTGGCAACTGTGTGATAAAGTGCATTTCTCTGCTAAACAAGAATAACAGCTTTGTTGCACCAGTTAAAGCCAACTTTAACTTACTAACCATCCATTTATCTTGCTGTAAGCAGCTTGAACACTCATTACAATGGGTGGTGCACTTTCCTCTACTGAGTTCACACCTACAGGAAGGCTTTGTTTAAAAATATCTTTTTAGATCTGAGGGACTTTTGGGAAACCTAAAAATGTCCAATAAATGTTTTTTTTTTTTTTTTTTTGTCTTCACCGAAACTAGAAACATGAAATAAACACTATATTTAATAGGAAATATCAATATGTGCTTTTTTCCCCCCTTTAAATGAATGCCTGACTTGGACATATTTACACCATACTGCATTGCTGCTTCTTTTACATTTTTTTTTTCTGAGGGTTGATTCAATCTTTAAAGACACATCTCTTCATCAAGACTAATGGAAAAAGGCAAACCCAGTGCTAACGTTGTGAATCACGAGGTTCGAGAACAGAGAGACAGCTTGGTTTGAGCAGATTCACACTTCCAGGGGCAACAGAAATCACTTTGGGAAGCTATCGTTCACGGTGGTGCGATAAGTTGTTGACCTGTCAGCTCCAGTAATTTCCACCTCCTCTCCTCACGGCACTCGCCACTGCTTTGGATGAAGCATGGAAAATACAGTGCTCAGAAATCACCGTCCTGCATGTGCTGCAGAGAGCAGGGCGCACTGTGGCCAGCGCACGGACCCACATCAGCATGTGCATACGAGTATGTAGGAAAAATACCAGAAACAGCAGAGCAAAATGGCAGTAGAGACTTCCTGAGCTGAGGTGAAACAAGTGCAGTGGTTTCTTTTTTGTTTGTTACATTTGAAATCACGATGGTTTGACTTTGTGATTTCTGCTCTGCAGTTGCAGCACGGAACCACTAAATCATAGTAACAAAGGAGATGCGTTGCTTTAGATTTAAAAGAGCTGGAATTCACCTGCTCACCTGTTCAGGGCCTCCTTTCTTATGTGTTAAATAGTTTCAACTGGATAAAAACACTTTGGTGTCAATGAGTACATGCAGGGATTTAAACCACAGTATTGTGAGTTATGGCTTTAGATTTCCTAAGTTTCTCTTCGCTCTCCTGTTTTCATGTTATCATGTGTTTTGCATGACTTTTCAAGCATTTTTGCTTCCTTTTTTTTTCTTTTTTAACATTTTGTACATACTTGTTTGTACAAGAATAAAAACATTTGCATAATTTTAAAAGAACATTAGTATTTATTACTCTCGACATTTTGATATGTTCCTTGTACACCATTCTCAATAAAATATAGTTCGTTATTTGCAAATGGTAGAATTCTGTCCTTTACATTTTGCATGGTAAAAACATTTTTTTTCCTTTTTTGGTAGCAAATTTATGCATCCAACGTAGGGGTTTTATGATTTTATTTCCTTCCTTTTTTTCAAGACACATTCTTTTCTTTTAAGGTCCTATGGAAGTACCTGAACAAATTTCTATCTAATTTACAGCTATTTGAATTCTGGAATGAGAACTGATCTCAAGAGATCTTGTTTAAAATGTGTAAAAACTGCCAAAAGGCTTGTGTAGACCACCCAGTCATCTAAATGTTCCCAGCGTACTTCATTCTAACAGAGAAGTCTTATTTCTAAAGAGTAGCACATAATTTTTCCTTTCGTCGAGGGTCACAGTAAACATGCGCACCATCTTCCCATCTTCATTAGAGTTCAGCTAAGCCATCATGTCAAGAATGAATTTTTTCACTCATATACATTATCTGTTACTCTGTGCAAATTATTGCTGTTCTAATTTAAAGCTAAAGTGAAATAAAATGAGCAGACCTGACATCATGAGAATTTTATTCAATGTCTTGGCTCTGTAGAAGCCAGTTACTCCTGTCAGTCACAGAGATTAAACTGAAGACATAGTAATTCACCGCTTCCTAATGAAGTGATTCCATGTTGTCATTTCTGTCTTTGCTGTTATTTAGAGAAAATCTTTTTACTTCAGAGAAATCAATCGAATCACATGTTTGCATTTTAATGATGTTGTGAGGCATATTCAGTTCTGAAAATGGTATTTGTATTTTCCCCAAAACTCTCACAGCTGAAACTCCAGAGTACAAAATAACCTCACAGACTTTGACAAAGGTTTCTAAATTACTTGCCCATTTTAACATTCTTATTTCCTTTAAATAAAAATATTGGTATTTGTAAGGATTGTTCACACCAACACATATTCTATCTGAGATCCCAATATTATACTGCACACAGAGGTCAGTAGGTGCATAAAACAAATTGTAAACTGCAATGAATATATCTTATAGACTCAGATTACTGTAATGAATTACGCAGAGAAAAACGTGTGGCATAATTATTGGTGTATGCTTTAAATACTTTATAAAAGCCCTAACTACAGTTCATTCTTTCTTTAACAAATTGTGCAAAGTTTTTCTAAAATTTTAAGAAAATCCATGAGAAGTAGTTAATGTCTGCTTTTAAAGTCTCAGCCTGGGAATGCCAGTTTCAAAAGCAGTGATAGCAGCTCTAGGCTAGACTCCTCCGCTGATCAATTGTGCTCTCACAAATAATTTTACAAAAGTGGTCATTTTTGTAAAATGTTCTCAAAAAAAGAGAAAATTATTGAACTATCCCAGAATTAAGAGAATAAATTCATTTGCCACTTTGCATCCTTGAACTCAACTTCAATGAACACAGGAATTATTTTTCTTATTCAGAAATAGTGTAACAAGAACTATGGCCATAATTTAAAAATCTGATTTTAGTCACTATGAATCATGAGCATCATGTATAATTTATTTAACAAAAAAAAAAATCAAGAAGGCATTTGTTTTCCCAAGAGAGAAATACTGTCCTGTGTACTGGAGACATATTGAAAATATATGTTCAGTGGAATACAGATTTTGACTCCACCGACCTCGCCCTGAAAGGTTGACCACATGTGACAACAGCAGCTGAACAAGCATAGACAGAATAATGATATCCAGCTTGAACTATTCTAGCCAGAATAACTCAAATACCGCAGTGAGAACCGGTCCAGGTTCAGAGCAGCTGTTGACCTGTAGCTGACACCACAACCTTTACATCTTGAATCAGTTCTGTGCTCATCCCAGTCCTGTCAGCTTCCCCTGCCTCTATTCCTCGTCCTGTTCTCCATCTGTTTGACTCTCCTTAACTGTCTCTGGCTCTCCGTGAGTCTCACTGTTTCTCTATTTGCTTCTTTCCCTCTGATGGTGATGCCCTCCAACAGATGCAAGGATTCACTCTGACAGCTTGCTGTCCACAGGTTCTGAGATTAATCCAACAGACTTAAAGCAACCATGTGGCACCTGGCTAAAAAAAAAATAAAACAGAAATGGAATAAAATGCAAATATGATGGGTAGCTCTCCTTCGTTTGTTTCTGCTCCAGGTGTCTTGTCTTCTTGCTTTCACCAAGTCTTTTTTGGAATTGAATTGCTGGATTTCTTTTGAGGCCAAAGCATGTTTCTTTTCATCTTTTTTTATGTGAACTGATGCCATGTAAAAAAAGAAATTTGATGACATTTAGAAATAGCACCACCGTACAGTTTGCCTATGACTGTGGTTCCAACTCCATTGTTTACAAAATCTGCGGCACATGTAGCGAAGTACATACATATATAAACGTCACAACTCTGCCAATGCACTGGCATATTTTTATTTCATATACCATATGGGGATCATTCTAGTATTGATTTGGCTGTCCATCATATGCAAACCCATATGCTCCTCAGATGTTGTGCTGTAATCAATCTGGTGATTTTCCTTTAGCTCAGTGTCATGTATTGTATTTCTCCTATTACGTTCAGTTTAAACATTCATTCTCTCTCATAAACTAAATGTTTGTGATCTCATTACTTTCATTAATTACACCTATTAGTCTTCTTGCCCCTTCCTTTGGATTACCCCTTAAGTCTAAAAAACCCTTGTTTACATAACCTGATAAATAAATGTAAGCAATAGTTTGTTTGAGTCTGCAAAGACAAGCATCCATGGATGCTGTTGACACATGAACAGGTCTTCAAGTTTGAGTCGCAATATTATATAAACTTTTTATTTATCATCTATCATCAGCCATCTAATTTAGTAGCTTTGCAGCCATCACAACTCCAAAAGCCTGACTGACAATGACGAAGGGATGGGTGGGTGGTGGTGGTGGTGGGGGTTCTATCTGAAAACAAGCCTATTTGTCACAAGTGGTTGAATTCCTGGGGGCCTACAGATGACCAGAGCTAATAGCTCATAAATGTACATAATTCCTAACTCTTGCCCATCAGACACACGTTTTCAACATACAAATATGCTGTCATTTCCAGTAAATGACCTCAACAGCGCAAATACTGTTTTTGCTAAAAATGTTAGTGGACAGCTCGACGAGCTGCACGCAACAAAGTTTCCACCTGGTCTCTGTTTGGTAAATACTATGTTCATTACTTGCTAATTTAAAAACAATTACAGATTGTGTTGACTTTCAGTAACGACATTTCCTTACAAATATATGTATTTCTTTACATGTCTATCATAGTAGGTGATGATATATGAAATATGATGAATTGCCCACCAAGTCAGAAAATGTCTGTACTTGTCTCTCAGATTCATTCTAAAATATCCCGTCAGGGTTCAAATCCAAGCTCTTCCCCAGTTTCCACATGTAAGCTCTGATTCTCTGGAGGGAGTTTTAGTTCTGTTCATCATCCCCATCTGCTTTACACAAGTCCAGAAAATGAGGATTCATTGCGGTCTAGGTGCCAAACCTTAAGTATGTTTCATTATTAATAAAGAATTTGAAGTCTTGATTGCATATTTAAACTACATTTCTTTGTAGAAATTTTGGAGACAAAATCAAGATACGTAGAGAGAAGTGTTCGCAGATCCACCAGGATGCAGAGTCATACATTCCTCTTTTAAATGACTACAAAAGCAGTCTGTATAGGAATGGTACAATATGCATTTACATTTGTTTTTGAGCATCTGGTCCTGTCTAAGATGATAACCCATCATAGTAACACTGTTGTGTTTAGTCAGGAAAGATGGGAAAGCATAATATAATCACTTGAACCTCTGTGAATACGAAGAATGGACTTGGCAGAAGAGATAAAGTCCAACATTAAAAACTTCCACAAGAGGAATAGACAGTATCATAAAACACTGCATCTGGTAAAATCACAAAGATAAAGTAGTGACTGGAGAAAAGCAAACATTTTCACTTTATGTCATTATCTCTCTTCAGGGATGTTCTCATTTTTAACTATGATTGGAAGTGCACTAAACACACAGCAGAGTGTTGGATCTCACTAATGCTCCTTTCCAGCCATCTCCACGCAGCAGCACACAGTAGGATCAGCGTCAGTGTACTCACACCTACATGGGTCCTGGTTAATGACGTCGGGCTCACTGTTTAATCAGCAGTTATACATGTCTGAGTACTTGAACCAGACTAGGCTTCTGCCCGATTCCATTATCTCTTTTTCATCACGCCCAATAAACACACAGCTTCTACAGTGATCCTAATAGCTGGACACAGCGGCCGCTGTTTCCCCTACTCCCTGAAACAAGACTACATTAACAGTGACTGAACGATGCTCTCGGGTAAGATTGGCTTTGTTAAAGAGTGACAACTTTATAAAGCTGCTGGAAAACATCCAGCTTGTAAGGACACAAACTCTTGCACGAGAAGGAACCAAACCTGTCCGAGGAGATCCCAAATGAGCAGAGATGAAGTTGGCAACAAAGTTGGAAAAAACTGATCAAATGCCAAGTTGCAAGACCAATTCAAAGGGGATGAATGCTAAATGTAAAAAAAAAAAAAAAAAAATCAAAATACTGCCAAAGTTCCCATTCTAAGTATTCTAAGATAAAACAGTTTAGAGTTGAAATAAAATACTGGACATTTGCAAGAGCATTTGCTCCTCTTTTTTATATGACATCTCATAATGCTGCATTTGCCTCAGTATCAGTGTCTCTTCAAAATCGAAGAGGGTTTTAAGGAAATGCTCTTCACCAAACTGCCACGATTAGTGACTGTTTTTCAATGTCACGGTGTTCAAAAAACCGCCGATATTTTAGCTCAACAAAAATCCCTCAAAGTGCCAAGTTTACAGTATATCACCACTTTCAAACACTGCACCTTACCCTGAATATCTTTAAAGATGAAAACATGACACCAAATATTGTAGTAAACACAGACACCTCTCCATGAAAAAAAAAAAAAAACAGATTTTAAGTTTGTGCAATTTGCCAAGACTGAAAAAAAGATCATTCTCAGATGAGAACTGCTGTGTGCTGACATGCTGGAAGAGGATTCACACTATGTTTGATCATATCTTTGGCACCAATACTGTATGATCTAAACAGGGAGGAGAGGAATCCAGGTCACGCTCAAAGCCCTTCAGAGATTTCTTATTTTGCACATGCTCGTCTCACTCCACTAAACCCCTGCTTCCTTATTCTCTTTTCGGGTTGTGTTGCATTATTGCTGAGGATTTTCTTTTCCTGCACTGTGCCTTTGTCTGTTTCGGGCTGAAGATAGATAGATAGATAGATAAATAAATAAATAAATATAATGGCAGTCACGCTAACATGCACTGTGTGTCCTTTTTACCCCTTTTTCTCATGTTGCCCTCGCAACCCCCCGCTTTTTGTCTTTCCCTATACTCCCACTTTCCCTCGCAGCTCTTGTTCCACCTTTCGTTGTCCTCATTTGCCCTCCACTCTCCCCCCCTCTCGTGAAGAGCCACTGTGCATTAATGCGTGCTCCCCCAAAACATTTTAGTCCCTCATTCCTTTCATAAATAATTAATATACTGGTCTTCTGATGCGGAGACCACATCAGACAATAGCTCCGGGTGGGGTATGATGGTCGTCTGATGGCATACAGTTCATAGCGGTGTGTGTTCTTGCCCGCGTCTTTGATCCTCGTTACATTTTGATGAATTACTGATGAGATTCAGCTATTGTTGATGGCAGTGGTAAAACATTAGCTTGCGAAGAAAAAAAAACAACGCGGCCACGTTTTCTATTTCCATGCACTGTTGATGAACAGTTTGTCCGTACTTAATGAATCACACAGCGATCATTTCATTTTGATTGGGCGCGCGGCTGCGTGAGTTGACGCTCATGGACCTCAGAGAGACTAAATGGAGTCATGCCCTGCTAATAACAAATGAACAACATGCAGAGTGATGGCAGCACTGAAATGCATTTGTCCTCTGCTGCCATTAATGTCAAATGTTCCAGAAAATTGATGGTATTTATTAAGAGGGAGTGTGCAGAGACTGAGTGTGCGCTCCTGTGAGTTTGTGCATGCGCATGTTAGCAATTCTTAAGAGATGATGCTTGATCGCTGCACATTAGCATTCTCTGAGGTTTTCACTAAATTTATTCAGATGAGTTGTGCCACTTCACTTCAGTAGCTTGTGACAAGTCAAATATAGCTTCCACTTCAGAGATATATGCTGGTTGAGACATCCTGTTATTTGATTTGAGTGGGGAAGCATAAATTTCTTGTGTGGGTGGTGCCAGTGGGAAGTAAACTGCTGAGTGTGGAACACTAATTCATCCTAAATGTCATATTTTATGCAGCGAGATTAACTTGAGGCCAAAGTTAAAGCTGGAATGTGCATCTATTACAGGCTATGTAAAAATAATTTTTTCATTGAAAAAAATGAAATTGCTTTGCACATCTTAGAACTAGTAAATAAGAAAATCCCAAAGCCTCTCTTTCACACGCACCAACTGTTGACTTTTATTTACATGGTGGATAGCTTTAAGCAACTTATTTTTTACTTTCCGTGGATATGAGGTACTAAGTAAAGATTAAAAAATATGCCACAAACCTTTAAAGGTTAGAAGATGGATGCACTAAAAAAATAAATAAATGAGCAGTTGCTTCCCAGTAGTTTTTATTGTGCTGGAGAACATTGTCTTACAGCGATCGGGTTGTGATTTATATTTAATTTTTTTGGTCTTTAATAATGTATAAAGTGGGTGACATGTCACAGTGACAGCCACATCCCTCTGGTTCTGTCCAGAGCCCAAGCTTTGGCTCAAGTACATCCCATCAGGTCGTAAATAGATGCTCAGGATTTTAATTTTTACCTGACATCGTAACTTATCTGAAAAACAATAATGGCATTCTATGAATATAAGCATGGAAAACTGAAATTTATTTCAGGGATAATCAATATTTGATCAGTAGCTGGTGAAATAATGTTTCAACACCAGCAGAGTCACGTTCATGGCACAGCAGGAAGCAGTGAAATAATTAAAAGGACTTTCGGCAAAACTTGGTTTAGCTTCAGAGGCTGGTTTTAGTATTCAGCATATCTCCAGCTGAATTTTCTCCAATTAAGAATCCCTGGCAGCTCTGCAGCTGGGATCCTGTAAGTGAACATGACCTCTGACAGTAACAAACAACTTTTCTATAGAAGATGGAGAATGTTATTTGATTTTTTGACCTTCATTATCAGACGCCGGAACGGCTGCAGGCTTCATTTAAAGACTTTAACAGAGCTTTTTAGAGAGATGCTACATACCTCGACTTGCTGACAGATCTGGATGAGCTTGGCCATTTGGTTCTCCAGTTCACTGTTCCTCTTCACCAGGTTCGTCAGGTTGTTCTCCAGAGTTTGCTGTTTGACATTGGAACAGGAAGCAGGAAGAACAAAGGGAAGAAAAGGAAGAACAGGAACACAGTTTATTAACTATACAGCTGTCAGAGTGTGCATGGCAGTACAGATATGGTTACAGAACACACATCATATAACCATTTCTGTGAATTTACATTTTCATCCATTATTTAAAAATTTTGTAATATACGAAGAAGTTCAAGAGCGAGCTTTTTAAATTTACAGGGTACTGTCAGATCGTGGAACCAGTTCTGAGGAGAATGATTCAGCCTACCCATCTCTCTCTTCACTTATGAGCTCCATCCATAGCTTTAAATCTTGCGACATTTGTTCCACTTCAAAACAAACCAAAGATTTTTAAGTTGCACATTTTTCTTTGCTGTTAACAGAAAATTCTCATTGAAGTTATTTACTTAGCCTAAAAAAGAAATCTAATAACAAACCAGTACTTTGTATTTCATTTTATGTCTGGACCAAGAACTCACACTTTTAGTTGTTGCTTTGTAAATATCTGTAAAATCTTGATAATATAAGCAACGGTTCTTCACATTAACCCCTAAACCTAAAGAAAACACAGAAGAATGGACCAATGAAGAGCCAGGAGCTTATCAAACCTATATATACTGAAGGAATTATGAAGTTGACTTAACTTGTCTGCTTCCTGCCAGTTGGCTGTCATGTTACTTCAGCATTCCTATCTGCAGTGAAAGGTTTTAACAACCTGGGACTCTTCAACATATGACTCAACAGCGTTTTGTTGAGAAGGAACAGCACAAAATTCCAGCTAACATTTGTATGTGGGTTAAACCTGAGATATACATGGACTGAAAAATATATTTGATTGTCCAAAGCATCTTCTTTCTCTTTTTCTTATCAGAGTCGCTGGTTCCATGTAAATAACCCACTTGGGTTCCCTTATGTGGTTGGTCCAAGTGAGACTCAGATAAAACTCTGGACCCATGCCTATTCATCATCCATTTACCAGAGTATAGCCATTGCAAGCAACTGACATGGGGTCCACACTAAATCTATGGAGAATCCCAAATGGGGCTCCTTCTTTCGGGCCATTTATATCATCAGATGGTCCCCAAATTATAAACATTAGCTGGGATGTTTTCGGTCAAACTAAAGACAGGGAAACTGTAAGCATTTGGAATAATAATAATTAAAAAAAGCATCAGTTTGGCACGTGGTTGTATGAGCTCTCACGGTAGGTAGTGAATGCTCTCACTCTCGTAAAGTCAGGTTAGGGTAAGCATTATTCATGGGTTATTGTGTACGTGTAAAATCTGTGTAATTTACATTAATTTAAAGACGTAAACTATGAAAGTAATCGAAAAAAAAGTGACACAGCTGAGGTGTTGTAAACCACTCATCCTCAATCCATCCCTTAAAACCAGATGGCATGCTTAAATGATAGCATGCCACAAACATTTAATCAATACTTCAGAAAATTGCATCAGCAACAGCAACAAAAAAAGAAAGAAAAAAAGGATGTAATAAGTCTCCCTTAACAGGAAATATTACAACGCTGATTCGACACAACATAAGATTTTATACCATAAAATCCATGCAAAATAAACTGAAATAAATCTCTTCACACATGTTTAACTGGTGTTTTTAGTCAACCAGCTTGCAATGTTCTTGTTCAAAATAATGCCAGATGGGTGCAGAAGTGTGTTGATGATGACCTTACGAGCTAAAAACTGACCCATGCTCTTATCCCTTCACGCAACCAAAGCATGTTGAATGACATCTAAGAGGTGGTATAACTTCAGGAACAATAACAGCCAAGTTGGTGAAGACTTTCAGTGATCCAGGTTATGGTAATCCTAAAGGTTTGAAATAAAAGCTCACGCTAAGCCTGTTCACTCAGACCAAAGCAGAGCTCTAGAAAGTTTCCTGTTTGGGAATGATAATATATCTCGGGCAAATCTGTCTGCATCTTGCTCCATAATCTCAAAATAAATGTTACAGCTGAACGCAGGAAAATGTGGGATTTAGAGTAAAGCACACTTGCAACTGGTGAGAAAACAAATTTAAAACTCAGTCCAGTCATGTGGCTCATTGGTTTTGAAGCTTCACAGGCTTAAGGAGCACTTCTGTGAACCAACAAAGGTAACAGTGTTGTAATGATTTAACTGCCTAAGCTTATTATAGCTTTCTTTAACGCCATGACAACAACTCCGTGATAAAACCAATCAACCTCTAGTGGCAATTTTCATGATCAAACACTCAATTAATAACCCCTGACCACGACTGTTTATCAGCGGCAAAACAAAAGACACACACGCACGCATAAATAAACACACTCAATATGGGACAAAAGATGAAAATGGAAACAAGCAAATGAGAAGCCAGAAACAGCACAGCCACTGAAAGAAAGCAAATCAAGGATGGTGGCATTAAAACGCCATTCGCAGCTGAAAGGAGAAGGAGCAGAACAAAGCGGCAGACAAGCGGCAGGTGTTTGAAGCATCTCTACTTATGCAAGTGAAAGGGAGGTGGGCTGGACAAGCACCTTGCCAGGCTTTGGCTGTCTAGCTGTCCTTCTGTCTGCTTCCCAACGTCTACCAGGCATCCTCTGTGCTTTCCAATATCTCCTCCAAATGTCACTCAATTAATTTAATTCTATCTGTCGTCTGTTTGACTTTGCACACACGTATTTACTTATCTGCCTGCTTATCACCCTTCCTCCATCTCCTCCTTATCCCTTCAGGTGTCTACCTCTGAGTCGGTTTGTCAGTCTGAGGGAGTGGGAGGGCAGGGGACTTGGGGATGTGGGGCGTGGGGGTTGGGTGGAAAAAGGTAGCCAGGGAACTCACCGCAGCGCTTGTCTTTGAAGCCTCCATTACGGCATCTGACACTCTGCCCGGGCTCACCTGATAAGCCTACAACACACACATACACCTACATAAGTGCACACGAAAACACACACACTAACAAGCCCAATGCCACAGATTCTGCCACATTGCCGCACAGCAAGCAAAGAGGGGAAATCTTTCCTGAGAAACTTGCAAAAATTCTTTGCCTTTTTTTTCTTCCTTTATCTAAATGCGGTCTTGAAGGTCTTGATCGCAGATGAAAAAGTTCAGCCTGACATTTCTGTTTCTGTGTTTTTCCCTGAAACCGGCGCTGGAGTTGCCTCACGGGAATGAGCGTTCGGTTGTTGTGTCGCAACTCTCAGTGTGTGAGTTAGCGTCTGAGGGAGTTTGAAGTGGAGCATCAGTGAGTGGGGACAGATGGGTCATTAATTAGCAAGCTCGAGACCAAGATGATTAATACATCAAAACACAGTTGCCTCCCTTGAGACTGCAGTGAACTGAACTCCTCTGTCTTCCACATACATACTGCACACGCATGTGTGCTTGTGTTTTATGTGACTCAGCGGGTGTTTGCTTATTAAGAGTGGCAATGAATTTGAGTACAAGTCTCTATCTATTCAGATCTTGTTAATTATTACTTTGTAAAATGAATAAAGAGAGATAAGCATCCTGCATTCAAATGTCCAGCAGCATGTAGGTTTAGGCAAAAAAATATACCATGATCGCCAAGAAAGTTAATGTTAAAAATTGACAATTATTTTTCAATTTCTTCAAGTGTGTGCATGTGAAGAGATCTAAATTCTCATATGACTGACCAAAACTCTAAAATGGTTGTCAAGACGATGACATGTTTTTAATCATGTTAAAGAAAGGCCAGGGGATGGCATTTTTTAAATCAATATAAATCTTATGACTTCAAGTCTCATCGATTACCATCCCCAAACTCCTCTAAGAGTGTGACTCCCTGGAAATTTAAACAACTGATGTCCAGCAAGGAGAAGGCTGTAAGCAGGTTATACAGTATTTTCAGGTGTCTGATTCTTCAATCTGAAATCGAATTAAAAGGCAGTAATAACAATAATAAATCTGGAAGGCCAATAAAACTTTCACAGATAACTGCTCAAGGTTTGCTTGAAAGGCGAATTGAAAACCCTGCATGACTGCATTTGAATGACTTTTTAAGTTGTCCTGTCCCCACAGTTCCAGATATATATATATATATATATATATATATATATATATATATATATATATATATATATCTATATATATATATATATATA
>JAOWBL010000002.1:6185182-6202847 GCA_028564865.1 Zenarchopterus dispar
TAAAGAAAAAGTGACGAATGCGATTCTATAAGCTGTGATAGTGATTAAAATCAGACACAACCAAATTCTGGAGCAGGCCCACAGGACTACACTTTCCTTTGTCAAATATACAAAACTAGTGCCCTCTTTAGCCTCTTCATTTCCTTCATGCATCTCTAAAAACAGATTTTAATGAGCCTCTGCAAGGAGTGACTTCAGTTAATTGCGATTGTGTAAAAACAAAAATCCTGGAAGTGGTTCCTTGAAGATACAGTCTTTAAAGATAATCAAGGGCCTGCCAGTCATATGACACCAATTTCTATGCCTCTGCGCAAAGAGCTCTGCTGAGAAGCTGCAAAGGGAAT
This sequence comes from Zenarchopterus dispar, assembly GCA_028564865.1. NCBI lineage: Eukaryota > Metazoa > Chordata > Actinopteri > Beloniformes > Zenarchopteridae > Zenarchopterus > Zenarchopterus dispar. The sequence continues at coordinate 6,185,527 of JAOWBL010000002.1, forward strand.
TAACCCACCTCCCTCCAGTTTCAGCTCTGCCATACTCTGTCTATAACAGTGTCGACACTTGTTGGCATTTTACCAAAGCATCAACTCTTCTTGCCTAAGGGAAGCTTACCTTTCCCCTTAACGGGAGTGAAATCATAATGACAGTGTGGCTCCAAGTCTATGCAACAAACAGAGAAGACAATGTGAAAGGTGATGGAGAAGTCAGAGATTAAACGGGGTGAGGCAGGGGTCAAGCAGGCAGCTGAAAGTCTGGAATGGCCACACTGTAATATAATAATACTGCAACTGCAATTGCATATAATTTTAAAACCTAAACTGCAACACTTGCTTAACACTTGGCAGTGAAGCAAAAATAGAAAAGAGAGAATAGTGAAGAAAAAAACACGCACACACTTCTGGCAATGAGGGAGGCGATTAAAAGTTAGCTGCCACTGATGAGTTGACTAGAGCTTGGAATGGGGTTGTTCTCCTAGATTTGGGGCAGATTCAAAGTCAAAAAAAGTTCAAAGCCTTGCCTGGGCAATGTTGAAAAGAACCACAGCCAGCCTTGAAGTGGGGAGCGCAGAGGGAGGAAGCAAACAGCTTACAGTAAACCCTCCCACAGCCAGAAGAGAATAAAGTCACCAACACTAGTGAAAATAACCCCACACTCACTGACTCAGTTGAGTCAATGAGAAGTGCTGAGAATCTGCTGACAGGGTGGTGCAAAACACAGAGGGACAGCCTCAGTTTCCGTAGCACAAATCATCAATAATACACAACATGGGACCGCATCTCTGCTGGAATGAAAGGATGTTCTGAATCATTGAGAACACTACCGCTGGTGTTGTGTTCAACTCAGAGACCAACCAAAAAGATTTTGTTGTTGCATGCAGCACGTTAACAATGCAAGATTGCTAGCATACTGTTGCGCCCACACTTTTGCATTGAAAAGTGACACATAGACATCAATAAAACCCTTTTTTTCTGAGTAAAGCAGAAGAAACACCAAACACAGAGTAGACATCTCTCCACTGTCAAGTTCTTGTTGTGTTTGCCAAAAAAGCATTCATATGACAGGATTAAACCAACACAACATCAACCCACCCTGTGCAGTGAAAATATCAAAAGAAAATATATTAATCTAAGTGATGAGTACCATTATATTATACGAACAATTATGGATAATGTCCAAGGGAATCTACATAATGATACTATATGCAGTACAATGAGGTCAGTGTATTTTCTGACCTACATCCGTTTAGTACAGCAGCTAAATTGGCTGTAGTAGCCTGCGGAGAAAATATCATATCCGAGCTTCAAAATTTAAAACTAAAAAAAGGGTTTGGGCACTGTTTTAGTTGCAACATTAACATGGACAGATAGATGGTAATTATTTCAAAATTTCCACACTGTAGACAGGACCACAAGCATTATCTCTGTTACACTGTCCTCCAGTGCACCAATTTTTGATATTCCTGTACAAGTGCTGATCCTCCCACTGGCTAGTCTCTACTCCACAAATCTGAACAACCTGCTCCACAGAAAATATGCGCTGCTGATTAGTGCAGTATGGCCTGTACAGGATAACATATGTTAATCTGTTTTAATCTCGTATTTGCATTAAATTTTCATCTGTACAGCACTGCACTGGATTTTGTGCACAGATGTTGGTTTGTCTGTAGTGTCTGTTATTGTGTGAGTTTTATTTATACATATTTCCTTTTGGGGCCTTGAAATAAAAAAAGTATTCTTAAAGCATTTGAGGCTGAAAACAAAAGTAGGAATTGGCATACTTGCAGCATATGTACAGATGCTAAACACACAGTCAAGATAAATGTTTTTAGGGCAGGCAACGTGAGCTCACTGCTTTAGGACCTTTAATGGTGGAATTAGCTCCAGCGAGTGCCTTCCTCTGTTGTTTTTCACCCTGATTCAGCAGTCCCAGTCTTTACGCAGAGCCCCTGAAAGCTCAGTGGCCACAGGGAATGCCAGCTCATCGACTATTGTAATGATGGCCTTCCCAATTGGTCTCCATTTGTCTTTGCCCTTCTCACCAGTGAACCACACCAATTGTCTTTCTTTCCCACTTTTTTTTTTTGTGAACTGGCTTTCTGTCTTTCTTGCGCAAGAAAAGCTGGTGATATTTGAGGTGCTGATAGTTCATAATCAAGGGAATGCACATTCCCACGGCAGAACTGAATGATTAAAAATCATACAGAGTAGCAAACTGCATGCAAACGTATAATGACTGTTGCAAGCTATGCATGAGAAACTGGAAAGAATTTCAAGGCTTAGCAGTAAATCATTGTTATTTTGGCTTCAGCTGGTTGACTAACCGCTCCCCACTGGCATAAAATTCAAACAGCATAAAATAGGAGCACTGTTGCTGATGATCTCATTGCATTCCTTGTAAAGGAATAATACAGGACTCACCTTGAGTTTGTCAAAGCGTTCAGTGAGTGAGGACACCTGATGCTCCCTGTGGCGACCCACCAGCTTGCAGAGCGCACAGATTAACTGGTCATCCACTAAGCAGTACATGTTGACCTTCTCATTCTCATGCTCTGGGCAGGTCAGCCCACGGATGTGGGTGTCTGGTACCGGCTCCACCAAGCGGTGGCTGGTGAAGGGCTTCTTGTTAGGGTGTGTTGCACGCAGGCAGCGGTCACAGTAAGACACCTCACATGTAACGCACGTCTTGACCGCCTCACGTGGTGGATCCTGCTCGCAGAACTGGCAGCTGATTCGCGGATCCATCTTTGTAACAACAGCCGGGCTGTGGTTTGCGTTGGTGTGGTTGACGTGATTCGTGTGATTGGCGTGTGGGTGGGAGTGGCTGGACGTGGCTGGGCTGCCACGGGCACTTCCTCCACTTGTGCCACCACCTCCGCCAATCGTTCCAGCTATTGTTCCACTAATGGTGGCGGTGTAGGGCCGCTGCGGCTGCAGGCGCCGGCTCTCGGTGGGGGAGTTGGGGCCGCTAAGGGAGGCCTTTTGAAAGCGGTCAATGATGTTCTGCAGCGTCACATTGCGCTTAAGGCCCTCCAAGCCGCGATGATTCAGCGTGATGACGTAACGACAAGTGGGGCACTGAAAGGCAGAGATAGATTCAAGGGGCTTGCTGGTGGAACAGTGAGACACCAGGATGCGGTGGGCGCAGTTAAAACACAGGCTGTGGGCACAAGGCAAGAGCAGGGGATCTTCAAACAACTCGAGGCAGATCGGGCAGGTCAGCTCAGACTCCAGTGTTTCCATTTTCAGTTAAACCAATCTAGAGGTGACATGAAATCCCATGGAAGCTGGCCAATTACCTATATGGAAAGAAAAGAAATAAATTAAAGTTATATAGCTATCTAATGAGTAGATCATTTTTGGTTTACGTCTATATTGAAGAAGTCAACAGAAAACTAGATGAACTAATCAATCTCTGATTTCACTAGATGATGCTGTTGTTAAGGAGATTTAGCAGAAGCATCACTGACAAACTGTATGTAAGTTTGTGGCCCTGCTCCTTTGCTGAAACCTTTAACTCTTTGATGCCTGATGTTGCATATTATATACCCATCTGAGACCTTTGTAGCATCCCCAGAGTCAAAATAATAACAAAAAAGATTTGTACAATTAAAAAAATTCTAAAAAACATAGATACACTACATAGAAATATAAATGAAATTACCTCATGTATTCATAGAGGTACAAAAAAATAAATAATCAGAAATCTTTTAAAAACAGGATTGGGACTATGTTTTATTGCAATATATTTTAAACAGTTTAAATGTACAAAATTATAATTTTCTGTATATTATTTCATATATCAGGCATCAAGGGGTTAATATGCAATAGTTCCTGTGTCTTGAGTCTTAAGAAAAGAAATAATTGAGCCAACCGGAATGAAAAAGACAGAGATGGACTAAATGTTGGAAAAGAAGTGAAAATCAATGAAAAGCAGCAAACAGCAGAGAAAAGTAGCGATAAATGCCCAGAAGGAATGGACATAGAAACATGTAGAAAACATCCTTTGCCTTTCAGCGACACATTGACTCTTAACCTTATCGTTATAATGGCAAGATCAGACTCCCATTTTGAGGAATAGCCACTTACACCATTTAAATTTCAAACTTTAAAGCATTATCCCAGCAGCAATTTCAAGCAGGGCACAGAAGACAGCGTCTGAGCTAAACAAGAAAATTGATTTCAGGTCCTCCCACTCATTCCCCTAGACCTTTGAATCTCAGCACCTTGCAGCCTGCATATCAAACTGTCTTACCCTGGAGGTGGCCTTAAAAATCAGTGACACGTGAAATCACTAATAAACCGCACCCTCTATACTCCCGCCCTGCTGACTTGGTGGCCTAGGTGAGTAGTTTATGATCGCTTTCTGTCCTTTGAAAAGAAACCGTGAAACTGCAGTATTGAAGCAGACGGCAACACTTTCATTAGTTCTTGAAAGGCTGGCTTTAAGCCTCTGTTGCTGATCGTGCAGGATTTACTGATCACTTAAGTTTACTTATTGTAACTCTGAAAACACATCTCTCGGGAACAGGTCAGCAAATACAATAGATTCTGACATGATGTAGATGTTTTTAGATTAACTTAAAAACACAAGACAAAATGAGTCATATCCACAAGGGTGCAGCAACAATTCCTCCAGTAGTGGAGCATTCAGCTTCCTGTTTTACCAATTTAGTTTCACACTTAGCACCACTGAAAATTGAGGCACTTTGAAATCTCCCTCTTTCAAAACAGGCATTTTTTTCTTTTAATTTAATTTGATTAATTTGACATGGATGACCCTTTCTCAGCATGGTCAATAAAAAATTTTAAAGAACTACTTACATTTTACTATTTCCTGTAGCCTCGGGGGGCCCATTCGTAATAACTTTACTGTGTGATTGTTAGAATTACAATTAGATTTGAATGTCAACCATAGGTCACAGACATGGAAATTTCTTCTCTTGTGCAGAAACAGAAACAAGCCTCAACACTTTTTCTATTCATAGCAAACATGATTTGCGCAGGATTTGGAAAAGGCACTCAGCTGAGGTGAACAGCCGCAGCATTTTACTGAGAAAAAAGTGACGGCTGCGCTCACTAAGTCAGCTGCATATGACTCCTGTTTCAGTGTTCGAAATATGCAATAAGAAACAAGACACACATTCATTAATCTCTACAGGACACCAGCTGACGTGGAGCATTGCAAAACAATGTGAACTTTTGTCTTGAGTTATGAAGCAAAAAACATCCCTAACACTGAAAACAATAGGAAAAAAATGACCTATTTTCTGCAACTCCTGTCTCTGCTCATCAATATTTGGCAAAATAAGGAAAACAAACGCAAGAAATATGCATGGCTGTAAGTCTGATAACAAGACGACACACTCCAAAGGATCAGGCCCATCAGTTCAAGTGCAGGCTGAATCAGGATTCTCCCTTTTTTTTCCCAACACAAAACTCAACAGTGATGCTTATCCTGATGTTAATGTGACTGTGTCTAATGAAGCATGGTGTTATAATTAACACTAAGCTTTAACGCACCATCAGCAGACCCATTAAGCTTTAGCTATGTCACTCTGGGGAAACAATATCGGCTATGATGGGAGCCACTTAGGGCTTGAATCACTACCTTCATGTGCAGGTGTTTGTTCTGCAGACATTTTTGTTCTGGAACACATACACACAGACAGACATAGCCAATGTCAAACAGTTACACTAAAAACAAACAAACAAACAAACAAAAACCCTTCTCTCTGTCTCTTTATCCACCATTCCTGTTAAGGAAACTTTTTCAGGAGGGAGAGTACCTTGAGGGTGGGAAACACAAGTTTCAGGTTTTTTACATATCTAAATACCCTGATCTAGGGTTTGGTAGCTCATCATAACTAAGAGCTTAAAAGGAGCATCATCTATGATTTAAGAGTCTGTTCGAAGAGGACTGGCTGGGTTTTCTTGAGTACACACTTAAACATGCCAAAATGTAACTTTTATGTTTGGTTCTTGCATGATGATATTTACCTACAAATGTGAATGGAGGTTTATGAGTCAACGAAATTCAACAAAACCAGAAGCAGTAATGATTTCCAGTTCACACATTGTAATATATAACCTTGGCGAATGTCCCAGAATAGAAATAAAAAACCTGAGGTCATGCTTTCTGTCATATTATAGTATCTCGCAAACACTGAAACAATAAAAAGAGGCTGTTTAGCTAAAAAGCACAGTCACAGTCCCCTGGGTGTACACTTGCATGACGCATCAGTCTAGAGTAGCTAAATTTGTGGAACAAAGATGATTATTCTTGTGTAAACAATCTGCTAGTAAAAAACAAACTGCTCCCCACTGAACGGCAATCACGCAGTTGCAAAGCCAGAATAGGAACTTGATGAACTTGACAATGAAGCAGTAAACATTGAAACAAACCACCATACCTAAACCATTAGGCCAAAGCTACAACTATGTTCCCAGTGTGTCAGTATTATATACATTTAAAAGACACATTGCATTGGAATTTTTATATTTGTTGCCAAATGACTGGAGAGGAGCATTTTGATGCACTGTAGTACAAAGCAAAGTAGTACAGGGTGGTGTGTGCATACACAGCTGTGAATGATGTGATTTAGCTCTGCGTCGATACCATAGTAATAAAAGCCTCCACTGAATAAGTCTATTTTTCTTGACAGTCAAATGGAGTAAAAGACTGTGTAAACTAGGGCTGCGCATCGCTGAGATAGATTATAATGGTATCAACAAGGACTTGTAAATGCATCCACATCCACATAAGAATCCACTAACCTACTTTTGGGAAATGCACCCAAACACAAAACCTGAGAAGTCCTTTCAGCCTCTCATCTCTACTCCAGTACCAGCTGCCTTGATCAGTAGCAGCATCATTGTGACAACCTGCAGTGAGCAACCACTTCTTATTGTAAGTCTGTGTATATATCAGCCCATATCCCACAGACCTCTCCACACAATCCCTCCATCTGCATCCGCACTATGTCCTATGAGTGTAACTTGAAGCTATCAATCTCAACCGAGGGTGTCAGTCACGGGTTTATCACGGTAGAGGAACAGAAGCAGAAAATCACATGGTTGGGGGTTAAAGTCTCCGGATAACAAGATGTCAGTAAACAACAGCAGCAGGGGGCTGAGCAGTTTTCTTTTGGCAGGGATTTTGGAAAATATTCCCCGAGACACTGTTGTGTTTATTATTGTCAGATGCTAACACTGAGGAAACAGTTGTATTCTCATACAACTCATTTTTGGATAATGCTATCATTCAGTAAGAGATTTCTTTTTTTTTTTTTGAAAAGTACTTTTTAGCATTGAGGGCTATCTTGAAGATAACACCACCACAAGATGCGATCGAGACATTACTAACTGTGTAAAACTGTTTTAGCTAGGTAACGTTTACCGACTTTTTTCATTTTATAAATACTATTACAGATACTATGACTGAACTGAATTCTATTTGGATTGAAGTGGATTGTATTAACTTAAGATTCAGTAATCTAGAAACACACACAGGTCTTTTGTTTTCCCCGTAGTAAAAAGATACCTTTATCACAATGAAGTATCGATTTTTATAAGTAATCAGCACTTTAACAACCGACTTTACTTCTTTTTTTTTATTACAGATAAAGCTGAATTTATCTGAGCTGTCAGCTGACATGCAGTAGATTGTACTTTATAAGCTCAATGTAGAAGAATAGTTGTTGGTTATCAGGTTGATTCGCCTGTTCAGCGGACAAGTCTGCAGCCCATGACTTCAGCATGCTGTGGATCTATCGTTTGCAACATATTAAAAGACTGAATTGCTTGTCTGCAACATGTTATTATTTAAAAAACAGGCTGAAAGAAAACGGAACAGAAAAGCTTGAACGTTTTAAGAAACCAGAAAATCCTTTAAACATGGCACAACAAAATGGTGGTTTCATCTCTTCCTTTCCTTCTCAAAGTGGATTTCTCATTAAAGCAAGGAGGTGCTATTTATAACTTAATGGGGTAACCAAACGTCACGACTGGAGCCAACATGTGCTGGTGCTGAGTGGCAGGACTGTTTCTGCAATACTGAACACACATCACAACACACATCTCTCTGAGGTAAACACACTCATTCTGGGTATAAGATTAAAGTAACTAATGAAAGCACCCTGAGAAAGCACCACTCTATGAACGCTGTCATTAGTGGGAGGGTTGGCAAACTCTTGAGGCCTTGCTCTGGCCTTTACCCTAATCACCTCAGCTGAGCTGTTCAGTCAAAAAGAAACAGGACATTGTTTGAGTGGAATCACTGGAATTCACTGGTGTTAGCAGACTGAATGCTGACATTCTGGAGGGCAGTTCATTTAAAAAGAAATTGTGTTTTAAAAATACCAATGAGCATCAGACATGTCAGGACAAAACATTACTAAATTTCATTAACGGACCACAGTTAGTTGGAGTTTGGTTGAAAGGCAGTTTATGTAGTTTTAAGCTGTTGACCGAAACAGAAGAGTAAATATGACTAAATAACTAGGATCACACATTACATTAACACTGTTTTGTTTCTAAGTACAATTTCTTAATAGATAAAAACATTTTCTTTTGGCCTGTTTGATCTGGGCAGAGTTTTTTTTCCCCAACATCTCTATTTTCCTCTGCATTTCCTTTTCCTTTCTTTTGCATTTTTCCTCTTCCCTCCACTCGATCAATCTGTCCTCTCTGAGGTAGATCTCAGGGGAGACGGGTTACATCAAATAGGCAATTCTTATTCATAAAACGAAAACAGTTCTGCAAAAAAGCCCATATTTCCATTTCACTTTGAGCACAGCTGAGAAGCCTCGCTCGAGTTTGACCCTCTCACTGCTACAGTGGAAATAAAAAACTGATGTCCAACCAAATATCGATCACATCATGGCGTTTCATCTTTTGTTTCCTGGTTTCTATCCTGTGTCATGTTTATATATTTTTTTCTGTCTTAGATTTACACTTCTTTAAGATTTGATTCTGCAATGACTGTCAAACGCATATAAACACCCACCACAAAAGAATAAGAAAATCTGATTTATTGGTTCTGTGCATGTAATGCATTTGTATGCTTTGAAGGGGAAAAAAAACAAATAAAATAGATCAGCCAAAATCCTCTGATCCTCTGGATCCTGATTTCAATGACCAGCCAATCAATCAGTTTATCTGCAGCTAAATCTGCAGATGGACTGATTGATTGATCACTCCGTATCTGCAGATTTAAATCTGATTGTTTATGAGGGGTTTTTTGAGTGTACCCCTGTGTTCCTTATCCATATGACGTGCTAAAAGAATCAGGATGTTACTAATGGTTATTTTCTCTTCTGTTCATGCCATTAGTGTTCGTTTTGTTGTTACATTCACATTCTGGTGTGACTGACAGTAAAATCTCACTTTCCAGTCCAGTTGTTGACAGCAAACACGAGGCACTGCTCCCTTCCAATCACACTGCTATTCAAAGCCATGTTTTGTTTTTACAAAATTCAATTTTTTGTTCTTGCCTGTCAGTGGTGCTGATGAAGGCTCTAATGTGTGAAGGACATTTGCTGATGCATGACACAGGAAATAAAATAAACAATCAGCCCTTGTCAGGCAAAAGGCCGTGGCAGACTTGCTAATTAGTTTTTCATGTTTATACATGAAAGCAGACTGAAATGAGATTTTCACAGAGTTGTGACAGTTAATAGAAAACACCTTCTCTCCTTTACCCCCGACTTAATACTCCTGCCTGTTAACAGCCCGGCAGTCTGTGGTAACAAAGTTAATGCTGTCACACGCTGTCTCGTCATCTCTCTGAGGCTCTCTTTCTACGGTGCGGAGCCTTATCGGGCCTCAACACAGCACTGGAGCAACCATGCCTCTGCTTCACAACATGCTGCTTCCATTATCCGTGTGCATTTGCTCAGGTGAGAACAAACCGGGGATCAGACACTGGCAGAAGGGCTTATTAGATATTTAAACGCAGCTGTGCATGCTGGAGGAAGCAAAGGACGAAGAAAGGCAGGGAACAGAGGAACAGCTAGAAGTCAACAAAACAAAATGTATCAGGAATAAGTAGGCTTAACACACACAGGCAAATATTTCAGTTGTAAACAGCTGCGCCTGAGTATCAGTCGCATAAAGCAAACTGTGTCCAAGTGGACAGCAAGCGAGACTGAGTCTTCCCCCACACTACAAAGTTTATTGAAAAAAGCTTTGATCTGATTTTAAATTCAGCTTGGTCTCATGAGGCACATTTTCAAAGCCAGATCACCTTCAACAATGTGCAAAGCTATAATCTTTCTTTATCTTCTCGGACTAACTTCCACAGGACTCCACAATAAACAAACACTGTGGAGAAAAACAGACCTCCACATGCACTCTTGAAGCTAAGCTGACCACAGATAAGACGACAGAGTGACCAAGCTTGATAAATGTGTTTCCTGTTCGAAAGCAAACCTGCTTCTTTTGAAACTTGACACTAAATCAGCTTCAGGTTTGTTTGTTTTTTTTAAAACCAAACTCCATATATGTGAACAACAACATGGTACCAAGTTATTGACTTACCTTAAATTGGAATTGTCTATAAATATGCAAATGTACTCAATGCTGTGTGAAAAAGCAATCTGCACACTGCATAAACAGCCCATCCGCAAAAGGGGGTGTTTTCAGCAGGAAATTGCACTCTTGGCCCCTTTATGCCTATAAGATGTTTTTAAAAACTGCCACGAAGACAACAGCCCTCAGTTTGAGGACTGACAATATACATCTGAAAAGTTTTACCTCATTGTGAAAAACAGCTGATAACTTTAACAGCTTCACATTTGTGCTCTAAATGAGCCAACTAACATATCTGTCAGCTGCCAGACACTTATCGGTGGCTTGCCAAGCTGTGTTAGTGAAAGGGTGATGTGTTTGTGTCGAGCTTATTGACTCTGGAGGAGTCAGGTGTCCCAGTCAATACTGAGGTCTCAAAGGAAGCGGCAATCCTGACGTGACAGTTGTTCTTATTAAGTCGCATCTCACTTTACTCACCGCGCAAACCAACTACAAAGGGTTTGTCTCAAGAGAAGGCCAGGGGTCGGGTCTCCTTTCTCCTTTACTGCAATAGTTTTGTCACATATAAACCACAAATTGTAAGTACGAACCACAACTATACTCTTGCAGTAACGGATTCAATTAAAGCATGAGATGGAAGACGACAAAGAGTCAAACAAAGAATGTCTCGGTGGGGAATTTGTCGTTGCAAATAGAGCATGTGTGTACACACTACCTTGCCTGTGCTGTTTCCTAAATGTCCCTGCACCAACAGATGAGGTTCAATCTTCCAAACTGTGCAGCCTGCCAGCCGAGGGAAAAGCGTTTATACGCCCGATATAAAAGATAGCGCAGATGAAAGATTTGTTAGAATTGTCTCAGCTGAATCATCCATAACCCCATTACATACATAAAGAGGAACTAACCTCATTTTGGGGATAACTCTATTTTCCTCACAGACTCCTTTTCAGAAGAGGTAGAAAGAGGAAAAACAGTGCTGAACGAATTATTTTATGTCTTTAAGCATAGTTGGGTTTTTCTTCTCTCATTTGGTGATCTTAGTATAAAAAGCCTCAAGGAGCATGATGTTGGAGCATGTGCATCCAGACATACATGGACATAACTTCTCAACATGCAAAAAGTCTCTCCAAACCATTATGCTAATCTGAACCCACACAAAAAAGATTCAGCAGCAGCCACCATGCTCTGCCGACAGCTTCCACTTTGGGTCAAAGTCCGTACACTCCCACAAAGCAGAAGAGCCTTTTTCCACTACAGCAAGATGGTACCATTAATAAAGTAGTAGGTGTCGGTGAAGTGTTACTAGGATGTTCAGTTATCCGTGGTGACCAGGTGTCTGAGAGAAAGAGAAACAGGGAGATGAAAAATGCAGAAGTAAACCAAAGGAAATGGAAAAAGAACATCCAGAGAAATGAGCACAAAAATAGATCACGCTCCTCGAGAGGAAGACAAAAGGTGCCATAAGGGCAAAGAGAGCGGAGTCGGGTGGAGAGTCGGGGGACCTTGTCATCAGTGTGACACCAGGGAGGGGGTTCCTGTCCTCTATCTAGCTTCACAAAGTCAGGGTCTTCTATTTATATAGCAATGTAATGTTTGGCATTTCCTTCAAGGGGGAGGGTTTTAGCCATTGTTTTCCTTGGCTGCATTCAGCCGGCTTCATGCACTGAAACATCAGTGATTTCTAGCTCTATTTGTTCAATTAACTTCAACTATCACTGAAAAAAAATGTGTTTATTGCTTCCCACCATGAGAAATATTGTCAGTTATGAAGAAACATGCTGATTCATGGCACGGTAAATGAGTTCAGATAGCTGTTTGATGAGCTGAGTTATTTTTCCTCCTTGTTTTTGTGAAACATCAATATGAGAGGTACTGCAGGTTGCCAAAACAGACATCACAACACAACTGCCAAAAGACAGATCTGAGCTTGCCGAACCAGTGGCAACAATAATATTGCAATGATCTGCAATATAAAACAATGATCTCGCTCATAATGCAGATCAGCTGCTCTGAACTTAAGCAGTAGCAAAATACTTCCCCGACAAAGAAATTCTTCATGAAAGCAGAAATAAAATAACATTGACTGATAGATTCTTCATAAAGAGCACAAAGGCCATCAACCGACTGTGTTTGCTTCTATTACTACATCCATCATGAGAGTTTTTCCTACAACAAAAATGAAGTGAAGAGCAAAAATAAACCAAAGAAATTACAGAATCCTGAGGTTTTGATTTAAAAGTCCACATAAAATAAATAAATTAGTTAAAAACTCCGTCCTGAGTTTTCACATAGTGTTTAAAGTAGCAATTAAAGATACATGAATTGATTGGTGATTAGAATCAGCCGACTTCTATCCAATAGGTTCAGACAATGATTTAATTTTTTTTCTTTATTTAGTTATTCTTTAAACTCCTCACTGCTCACCTTTTTATTTGGTGCACCTGTCTTCACTTCTTTTGCAACCCAAGAACTTGGATTTATGATCAAAGTTATAGAAAGAAAAGAATAAATAAAATAGAATAAAGTCGTGTTTTTATTGCACTTACATTACCGTAATATAGAAGCTGTACTCAGTGAAACTCACTATGTAATAATATAATGTCATGATAAAAATATGTTAATGAAGAAACTGATATCTAAATAAAACATACAGACACACACACCTCAGTGTTGTTCCACAATTAACGGTGACACAAAATCAATAAATAGGTAGTTTAACAATAGGTGCTCAGAACTGGTGACATTTTAAAAATAGCTATTCCCTGGGGCAGTACAACACCAAAGAGTGCTGTATAAAATGTTAATTATACTTACTATTGCACCCCTCCTGATGCAATAGTACCTGGTCGATGGCCTAGAGACATTTTAAAAAAGTGAAACTCAGTCCCAGGTTGTTTTATTTTCCTGCTAAAGAAACTCGGTGGAGCAACATCATATTCCAGAAAAACAAACAGCCACAAATCTGTTGCAGACAATGACACCAAAGAATTTTAGACAATCTTATAGGAACATGAGAATCCCTAACAGATTAACATGAATAGTTATGTTCCTTAAAACTGCCTGCAGGGTGAGTCTGATGAAGTACATGTGTCTGTGAGTAAGCCAAGGATTGCTTGTTTTTTTTTTGTCCTCTTTTGACTTATTGTCTTTGCTTTCTGATCTATGTACAGTCGCTTTTAACCCTAGAATCAGAATCCAACAAATATCATTGGAGCTCAGAAATCTTTTTTTTTTTACGCCTTCTCTTATTTACACCTACCTTTTTGATCTGTCTCATTTTAACCAGTTTTCTCTCTCTGCCAGCATTTTCCCATGCTCACTCGCTCTATTTTTGACAAATCTGCCTCTGGGCTTGGATTGATGGGAGGGTGAATTTATTTTCTTGAAGAGCTCACTAATATTAAATCATCAAAAGAAGTGTGATATTTAGTCCTACAACTTTCTATCAAAGTTGGAAACCCTCCATCAAAACAAACTAGTGATGCAACGGTGCATGAAGCAATAGGTAAATTTCAAGCTCTTTCACATTTATGGAAATGTGGATATTATTAGATGATCCATTAAGAATTGAAAACCACTATAACTGTGAAAATTCCACGATACTACACTCATCTCAAAATATCTGACGATACACTCAAGTTGCATCATTCTCCCGAGCTACAAATCTGCACTTCCATAGTCTCTTGTGGGAAGTAGGAGGAGGGTATGTGGGTACATGGTACACTCCACCCAACAAAGTGAAATCTTGGGTGGTGCATGATGTCAGAAATGGGCTTCAGTCCTGGCCCGTGGTTCCAGAGGTGAGATCATGGGAAATGTGTGCATCGTTACAGGAGTAAATACACGGCACCTCCTCAGCTCAGCTGCTGCTGTAAGAGCCACTAACTGAAACCCAGGCCAGTGCTGGCATTTTATTGAATTTCATTACCTTAATAGGCCAGACCATGAAATGTTTGCTGCCACTAGCAGCTTGCCATATTGATGCAGAGGGGACTCAAATGTAGACCTGCAGATAGGAGGAAGGCATATCTAGACATAAACTGTTACACTGCTTTCATACATAAATCCCATCAGTTTACCAGCCAGTCAATTTGCTAAACCGTGTGAAAGAGAAAATGTGACAATTCAGACAGGGCTTTAAATACCATATAAGCAATGCTAGCCACCGTTTGGACTCATCTAAACAAAATAAAGGACACTTCAGAACCCACAGGCTCTTATTTTTCATTCTCATTCAGCTATCTCAAAGGGATATTAATTATCTCAACCAAAGTCTAAAGACACCTTAGTTGCATGGAAACTAACATGCGAATCCAAAAATCCAAAGCAAGAGAACCTAAGATGCCTAACTGAAGAAAGAAAACACTGCAGCATGAATCTGATTGATATATAAAACAATAAAAGGACAGCAGTTGTGGAACTATTAGCAGCATAAGCCAGGTGTGAAAAAGGACAGGAAGCAAATCTAAACAAAATGCACAACTGATCAAGCTCTACAGAACTAAACAAATAGCAAGGCTATCTAAGGTGCAGATATGAACACCAGTTTTAAGATTAAAAAAACGAAGTTGACTGGAAACACTGAAATTCAAAAGACACAGTTAACATTAAAAACAAAAAACACAACACCTACAAACCATGACACATATCAGCTACAATGTCCTCCACACATCTCGAGTTGAATCCAGATTATTTGTTGTTCACATCATACAATCCATTCTTGGCCTTCCATGTTCCTTCCTAACTAGGCCAACAATCCATTTTTGCTTCTGACGTGTTCCCTTGTTGCCTTCCAGTAGCCAGCAAAAGCCCAAGAAGCTCAATTTTTTGCTTGGAGACGTTCATCTGTAAAGCATTCACCCAGGATCCACCGAGAGAAACATTTGGAGGATGGATCAATGACCAGACTGCAGGATGTGAATTAGATCTGGATGAGACTGAGCGCAACATTTGGATTCCAGTGCTGACCAGTTAAATATTGACCAAATTGAATGTAAAGTAATTTAGGTCCATGAGGCCTCGAGCTTAAGCACACCCATTGATCTTCACCAGACCAGAGAATACAAAACGAGGACAGTGGAGTGGAACACCACAGCACTAACAAGCGAGACCAGCTGACCAGAACCCAGTTCAGCTCTTTGCAAAGCTGAACCCCACTCTGATAGAGCAAATAAACTTGCTACAGTCTATTTGTTTCAAATGCACTGCAGCCATCAGGTGTTTTCAATGATAATGGCCTCCTACAGTCCTAATCAGAGCGTGGGTCCCTCTCCTCTTTCAGCGGTCATCTGTTTGAACTGCATCAGCGTGTTTGGGTTCCAGCACGGCCCTGCGTCCCCTTTTCATGAACCACCTGTTCTCTGATGTGTCACATGCTGCTACAGAAACAGGAGACGACTTATCTGCCATCTCATCTGGCCTCACCTGCCGCTCATTGTCTTCATTTCCCCAACACAGCGAAGCCACAGCCTCGTGCCAAAACTGACCAGCGCTCTCTCGTACTTTCTGTCACAGTGCCCAAAGTACATGGGTACAGGCTTAGGAGTTCTGTTAGAAGTATGCTGGTTGTATGAAACACAGCGAAGCTAAACATTTCCTGTTTGCTATTGGTCTTCATCCCTGGATGATGAGGCTTAGTGATACCAATGTCTTCAAGTTCATGTCAGCTAAATCTGTGTATGCCTGTGTTATAGAGAGATACTGGAATAGCAGCAGGATCTCACAACATCCTACGGAGGAGAAAGAGTGAGCACCTCAAGCATGCTAGCCAGCAGAGAAGGACGTTTGTCTATGGAGCAGTTCTACCTGCCTTCCACGCTGTGGTAATGGCTGTGATCAGGGTAAAAAATGTTAACTGCTGCGTTTGCTTGACTCAGTAAAATCCTGTACTAATGTTCAATACCTGTCAATGCTGCAACCAAGATTCCCTTCTCCTCTTCTTGAAGCATGAAAACTATCGTGCAAAAGTCTGGGCACCCATTGTGAAAATTTCTATTGAGAATAATTAATTGAGTAGATGTTTAACTTTTAGAAAGACTGGAACATTATTTTAATTTGAATGCAACTTCAGAGTTGGGGGAAAAGAGAGAAAAATGTCAAAGCATAATATAAGGGTTCTAGATGCCCAAAGAGATTTGAGCTGTTGGATAACCCTTTACAAAGGTCTCCGATCTTAATGAGTTCATTAGAGCTTTAGGTTAAATCACAGTCATTGTTAGGAGGGACTAAGTGACACAAATGTAAAAGCCTTTATAAATGTGACTTAACCTTGTGAGAAGTTGTCTGGCTATTATAATTACGTTGAAGTACAGAAAATGATTAAAGAAAACTTTTTTCAGAGGATTGCTTTTAAGACAAATTAATACCTTTAATACAGACCTTTAGCAAGGTTTAAAAGAAGTGGTGGAACGCTGCTCTATTATACACCTTCACAAATATGATCTTTTTGAAGGTCATATTTGGTGAACTTTAAGAGGACAACTTTTTGATATTAAATTTATGATGAAAAATGTCCAGTTTTCAGTCTAAATGAGTCTCATATATTTTGGAAATATAAAGAAAAAAGAGGCAGAGAAAATTTATTAAAAACAAGCCTCCTCCAATTCTCAGGCACATGACTGATCAAAGAATATTCCCCTAAATAAAAACATTTAATCATCCATCCATTTTCTAAACCCATTGTTCCATTTCTGGGTCATGGGGGTCTGCTATCCCAGCCCGTCTCAGGTGAGAGGCAGGGGTACACCCTGGACAGGTCGCCAGTCCATCGCAGGGCCACATTCAAAGACAAACAACCA
>JAOWBL010000002.1:6202947-6239049 GCA_028564865.1 Zenarchopterus dispar
ATATATATATATATATATATATATACATATATATATATATATTTATAATACAAGCCTATTTTAAGGCTTGTATTATTACATGTTAGTGCGCACATTGCGCAGGCATTAAAGGTACAAGCTAGAGTCTATTAAAACAAAGGCAGTAGTAGACAACTTTTAAAAAGCTATTTTAAAAAAACCCAACAGACTGCTTTTCTGAAAACTTTGTTGCATAGGCTAATCAGTTAAATTATGATTGCATGCAAAGTGTGTGGGAGAAGATAAAGAAGGCAAGAAAAAGAGCGCATCCCAGAATTTTCTGTCATTTGGCTCAGTTCTCATGTTTATACTTGACATTGTTTGCAAATAATGATGAGACAAGCTTTTTTTTTGCCTTTAGGTGAGCTAAAGTGGAGTGCTTACTGTACAAAAAACAAGGATTTGTCTACTGAATTACTGCTTTGAAAGTGCTTTAAATGTAAATGAGAAAGAGGGTGAATTGTAATTGAACTCCAAGGATTATTGCCATCTTAATTAGTTCCTCTGTGACATTTTGCTTCCTTAGTTAAGACAGCCTAGGTCAAGGGAAAACTGATGGATGGGCTTTGTTTGTGTCTCTGTCTCCCTTAAACATATCCTTTTATCCTTCAAGAGACAGTGCCCTTCAAAATTCCCCCAATATGGACAATTACTTGTTGGATCGTGGTAAATGTGCCTACCACCTAAAATCTATGTATTTTTTGCTCAGTTATTCCTGATCTTTGAATGATCCAAGAAATGTTTTGTACAACACCAGATAACATTTGAAGAAGGCTAATAAAAGCCCACCAATGAACTCTCAGCTTGCTTTAGATTAGACTTGAATGTCTGCTGATGATCTATAAATGTGAATTAAAAATCACACTGTTTAAATGTGGTAAGACGGGTAATGAGTGCACAGAGCTGCTGTGATTTCATCCCATCTTACATTTGTATGCATACGAGAAGGTGATGAACTGGAACTTCAAGGCTCATCATGTCCACAGGAGAGAATATCTAAGGTGGCAGGTGGATCTTCATGCTGGTGTGTAAAGATTGCTAAACTGGGTGTTCCCCTGGGAATGTGTCATTCCTCCAGGCAAACTTTTATCTCAAGGTGCGAGGACACACTGATGGATGCACCTGACCTGCAGATGGCTTCTCTTTAAACACACACATGTTAGAAACACACACAGGTTTGTGATCAAAAACAAAAATAATTCTTCAATCCATGCATGAACAAACAGACATTGACGCATTTACCGAAGATGATTTAGACCTGTATGTTCTAGAATGAGCTGCTTAATTATTTGATTTCATACTGATTTCATACTTGTTTCAAGGGTTGCCAAACTCATTAAGCTGCAACTAACAGGTTTCAGCTGTTAAAAACCTTTAGCCTAAAGTATTTTATTCCGCTTGTGTGAAATTAGAACTTAAAACATTTGACATCACGCTCTCATAATGGACGGTTCAACAAAAAGGTGATTCTTTTCCATCTTTTTCTTCCTATACAACTAAAAACCATGAATAAAGTGCAAATAGTGCTTTTAAACTGCCTCAATCATTTTATATAAAAAAAACAACAACAACAAAACCTTTCATGTAAAATATGTAAAATATGAATGTTATCATCAGTTTTTAGCAGACCCACAAGTCTCTCCGCCGCGTCTGAGTCCAGAGTGGAGCCTGGTATTCCTAATCTAGGAGAGATATCTGGGTTGCATTGTAAAGGTTTTTGAATTACATTTAGTCTGGTATGTCACTAAGGGTCCCTTTGACTTGGGAACTTTCTAGGTCCAGTCAGGGAGCTGGAGACTTTCTAATTCAGTCGTCTTGGGACTGCATCTTTCTTTTTTGAAGGTGATGTCCTCCTGCTGGTTCCAACCAGCAGAGACCTTCAGCAGTCACTGGGACAGCTTGAGTGTGAAGTAACTAGAAAGAGAATTGTTACCCAAGTCTGAGGTGATGGTCTTCCTTCAGAAAAAAAAAAACAGAAAAAGTGTAAATATCTCTGTGACTTGTTCATGTGTTGGTGTAGAATGGAGGTGAACATTGATAAGTGGATTGAGAGAGCATCTACAGTGATGCTGATGATCTACCTGGTGAAAAGAGAGCTGAGCTGAAAAATAAAGCCCTTCATTTACCAGTTATCCAGGAGGGTTTTAGTCATAGAGCCACCGATCCTCTACATCAAAAAAAGACCCATCAATAAACAGAGAGAAGAAAAAGATGAGCAAAAATGTTGTCATCCCATATGTATCAGGAATGTATGTGAATGTCAAAAGGATTTTGTCCAAACACAAAATATTCATCCACTTCAAGAAGAGTCCCTGTCTGTGTTTTATGAATGCTTCTCTGTCTTTTAGGCCATCCTAATTTTTTCATTGGTAAGGTGGACCTTCCAGGCTTTGTTTTAAGTTACAGCAAGATTAATTACAAAATGTTGACAAAAAGAAGTTAGAAAGACGTGTTTGCCAGTTGGACCTGTCCGCATAGTTTTACACCTGACAGCAAAAAATCCTTTAAATGAATCATCAGCCCTTGCCAGAACTGAACACTTGGAAATCAATTTCAAAAATAGCAATGTGTGCAGATAAGTTTCATATTGTATTATCTCATACAAAGCCTCCCTAATTTACATAGAGATTAGCCCAAAACATATTGTTAATCATTACAGGGCTTATGAATAGTTAATCGAAGAGGGATAACTGGGGATGGAGGAAAGCAATAATTGATGAGGCTGGGTGCAGATGGGACGGTGTGGGATACTAAATTAAATTCTGGCAGAAGCAAATGAGTCATTTCTGAAGTTGTGCCAGAAACAAATCCAGTTTACGCAATAGCCAAATGTTGCTCAATCCAAGTTAACAAAGCTTAAAACAAAGTATATGCATTTTAATTATGTTTTCTTTTTCAATATATTTTAAGTTGTTCACTTATTCAGTTATTTTAAATAAGTCATAGTTTTAAAAAATAATAACAGCAATAAAACAAAGACAGACAAAACCTCTGTATCCATGTAGGCTAATGCAACATCATCTATCAAAATCTATCAACATGATCAACTCCACAAGCTTCCAGTGAAGCTTAAATCCTGTTATTACACATTATGTATTTGTCAGTGACTTAATTTCTGGTTTCTAACTGTGAATGTTTCATCATTTCAAGTTTAAAATTACTTCTTTTGTTGAGCGGCTCTAAGGACCTGCTTGTTTGTCTGTTGAATGTGAGGATCAGTGCTGATATAAATAGCTGCCAGCTGCTGTCTTCTAGCTCACCGTCCAGTCAGTTGTCTCGCAGACAAATAAAATCCTGCAACTCCGCCAGTTTAGAAATGCCTGAGCAGGAAGATGTCAGCTTCCAGGTGGTTCTGCGCTGAGCAGTTGCGCTGCAGGGACTGTCTCATCTATTCTGAAGCCTCCTGGGTGATCAGGCCATCTCTGTAGCTTGGTGATGAAATCTGTTTGTACTCAGTCATACGATGGATGAGCATGTGGACACAAATGCAGGACACAGCTAGAGAAATTCGAAGCAATAAGGTTTATTTACCAGATCAAAGGTTAAGCTCAGGTAATCAGCCCAAGAGTCAAACATGAGGGGGTTCCCATATAAACGGTTAAAAAATAAGCTCCTTTAGGGATTGAATGAGAAGTTCCCTCATCCAGTAGGGGCTCAGAGTAGAGTCATTGAAACGATCCAGCTGAGGTTGCTTGGGTTGCTGGATAACTTCCAGGAGAAGTGTTTTGCACCCCTTGCATCAGATGGAGTCCTCCATGAAGGCTTGTGCCCTATCTTCTGGCTAACTTGGGAATACCTCAGTGCTTCTTGCAGTAGAGATAGAGTAGGTGGCCGCAGGAAGGGAAGTCTGAGGAGCTTTGCTCAAGAAGCAAACATGCAGACTGGGAGAAGGGAAAAAAAGCAGGATGGAAAACACAGAAAGTATCCCGCAATTTAGAGTCAAAAAGATGGAAATGACAGACACTAAATAACTCCTAAGCAAACAAGCAAACAGACTGACAAACTCCAATAAATGACCTCTTGGCTTGATGCCCTATAACTTCAGACTATAACTTGAAATTTTAGAAATTATATATTTGTAAAATTGTACACTTTCTTCAAGGGTTCCTAGGTTCCAGAGCTTTGAATTTGTAGCAAATTTAATCAAAGTTACAATTTGTTTTGGGAGTCATATTCTGTCTCCCAAGATAAATTGTTCCCCACAAGATGAAATATATTTCTGCAGTCTTAATTTAATGAAATATTTATGACATTCTTTGCTCATAATATCACAGAGATACAGGACAATGGCAACCTTTTCAAACTTGTCTTCACTTCTCGGTTCACAGGAGTTGATTTTAGGGGGTGGAGTCAGACATGACATGCCTCCCTTTTATTTCATGAAGTGTTGCTTGATTGAAATGTGTCATTAAACCTTATGATACCCACCTCTGAGATACAGCAAATGCAACATAGTGAGAAGGTGTGAATAAAAAAGAGGGAGACTGGATAATTCTACCCTGATCTGGGAATGTGATGTTACAGCAACCTGAAAAAGTGACTCTCAGAATGAAATATCTTCAAACAAGGGCGGCTCTAAATGAAGAGAGGGATAGGGCTGTATTATGAAGGAATTTTTGGGGTAGCAGTCAATTCAGACAACCAAATAAATGCATTCAAATACAGAAAAAGACATTATGTCCCCTTTAAGATAAGCTGTCATGCAGGGCTTATTTTTAACATTATAAGTTAAAATAAAGGGTTGTATTAAATGTAACAGCTTTTGGTTATAAAAGATGGTTCTCGTAGCAAAGCATTATTTTCTGAATTTAAGTTCTGTGGATCTTTATGTTGAGGTTCAAGTGTTTTAAAGCATTTCACAGACACTCTAAAAACTGAAATTTCCCTCATCAGCAAGAACACATCTTATTTATAAAAACCTGTCTGTAATTGCAGCAGATTTGGGTCAGATTGCAGGTCACTGCCTCATCATAGAGGGAACCGTCAAAATCTGAAAAGCAAAAAAAATTAGCAAAGTGGATCGAGTGATAACAAGCTGTGGTGGGAATAGCCTGAAGGTTAAACAGGAAAGGTTATTATGTGTGCTGATACAAGCTTGATATGGCACAGATAAGAATTTGGATGCCTGACGGTCCGCCAGATGTGGGCATGGAGATATGAAATGAGGTAGATATAGTGTTCAGAAAAAGATGCCTCGGGAGAAAAAACTGTGAACACCGCCACATAGCAAGCACAGCAGAGCGAAATAATTAAATTGTTCATTGTTTAAAGATGAAAATAAAATAAAAAAACAAGTGGGTATAATTTAGTAGTGAGTGTGGGTAAGGTACACGCTGATGTTAGAGCCAGTCGGACAGCTTATGGTTTATGTTTTCAGGTAGTTATACCTGAAATAGAAGACACAATAAAATAAAGAACATATTACGCTGCTGTAAACTTTTCAGACCTGCTCCAGCTACATTTCTTCTAGCTGGTGAAGCCCGAGGCAGTGGTCTCATGTCACACTAAAGCTGAATTGGATATTCAGGCATCTGTTCCTGCCACCCCAGGAGGCACTAGCAAATTAGAAAAACTGGAGGGGACTCTGATTATCCTGGGGCCTCCTGCCTGGCAGCAGCCCACGAGACAGTATCACTGTCCTGATATTGAATTGAAGACTTTTAATGGGTTTAAAGGCTTTGGCTCTCAGTGTGATGGGATCAGACGGGAGGAAAAACGTGAGACAGAAGGTTTCACTGTGAAACGCATCATGCTTGTGACAGAAAGTGAGAGAAAGGGAAGAGGACGGAGGTGACTCAATCAGACGACACGACATTTTCTCAATAACTGATGTGGTATCTGTAACCTGCTCGAATTTATGCTTATAAAAGGAATATTTGTAAATGTAAACGTGAAAGAAAATATTATTTAGTGCACTGAATTCAATAATAAATGCTCAGTAAAATACCCTATATGAAATATAGAAATAAAACTCCCAAACTTTTATTTTATTCGGCACAACTTCCCTCAAACATTGAGTGAAAATTTTTTGTTTTTATTCTCATTTCTGGCTCAGAGGAAAAAAGGATAGCTGAGTCACATGCACCGTGCTTTCTTTGTAGAAGAATCAGAGGAAAATACCAGAAACATGGCTTTCAAATATGGTTTACCAGCGCAGTACATGTACACAGGAGTACTTTGTGAGCAAATGCTAACTGGGGAACTTAATACATAAGCAAGAATATTTGCTTTATGTTAGTCCTTTCCTTGAAATAACACCCCCCTCATTCACCCCCAAAAAAGTCATGTGATGCATTTACTTTAAAACTGTTCCCTAATTCCCTTGCGTCATCTGTGGCAACAGCTTCAATTAACCCTAAATGCCTCGCAACCGAGTAATTTGCAGCTTTGAAAAAAATATTTAACCAAAGCTGGATAAATGTTCATGCAGATGACTTGAAACTCTGCACTGCTGTTTCTTGGGTTCCCAGGATTAAGCCAGTCCTGTCTGATGAAAACTAAATCCACAGTCATTTGGAAAAAATTACTGTTCACTACTGAGAGTGTATTCGCTCTGATGGAACAAAAGGTTATTACTGCAGCAGCAGGAAAACTCTTGACACCTTTCATGTGATTTAATTTAACTACAAGCTCAATTTCAAATGGCACTACTTCACTTGGTTCAACAAAAAAGAAAAGGCTTGTAGCTTTAATCTTCAGCAGTTTCAACTGGATGTGTCATACTGATGAGGAAATGTTTATTTCATGAAGATTTCAGTAGTCATAAATGGTTATAAAACTTTATCTGTTTTCTTCATCCATTTATCAAACACAAAAAAGGGCTGAATGAATAGAAAAATTGTGTTGTGTTTTGCAATGATTTCCAATAAAGCACAGAGTTTCTAATATTTCCACATATCATCACACATCTTGACTAAACCAGGTCTAACAGCAGCACAGAGAGCAGCAACAAGAATAGCAACTGCACATAAAAGACACACCAGGCATGCTTTATCCACACCCTCACACAGGCAGACAGTTCGGCAATTAGGACACAGGAGCCAATGCACCACACAAAGATTCTTGTGTTACCTCTGCAAAGGAGCATAGAAACATGTGAAAAGATGCAATGAGTGTGATTTAAATAGTCACTGCTGCTGTGTGCAGCATAACATTTTCAGAGAAATATCTCCCACCCAAATCATGACCAAAGTCCCAAGTTTCAGACATGCACTGATTTACTTCAGCCTGGTGGTAACGAACACACAGGTTATCTGTTTAGGTTGTGTTCGTTTCAAAAACCCATTATAGCATATATGCTCAAGCACAAATGAATAGATAAAAACTTACAATAAAATTCTCTTTTGAAATTCTCTTTCAAGATTTATTTTTGTGGACGAAACTTTGAATATGTAACGTGAAGGTGGAAGGTAAAGCTGCTGTTTTTAAGTGTTTCTCTGTGTCTCCATCAGCTTCATGTTGCATCATCGCAAAGTACAAGGAAAAAAATTCTGTTATGAACAAACGCGTGGACAGAGAAGCAGGATTTCCAAAATTTTTGAGAAGAAACTTGTGCGTGTCAACAAAATTCTCCAGATATCCGTAAAGATGGTTGTTGCAGAAGCGGCTGCTTCTCCACTTGGTCTTTCACAGCAGGCTGTTATGAAACCTCTTCACCGCGGTAGCTGCTGTGGCCATCACCCAAGAACTCCACTGCTCACACAGCGACACATCAATGCCAGATCAAAGAATGAGAAAAGATCCCTCAGAGAGGCATGTCCCAAAATAGTTAGGAACCACCATAAGAGACTGTCACCGGTCGTAAGTCACAAAGGCTACCCACTATTAAATGTCAGAGAGCAAAACATTTTGAACTTGGCAAATTTGCTTTTTTGCTTGGTTCAGTGGAAAGACATATATTAATTTTGCTTAGTGGACATTTATTTTATTTTTTTTGTTTGTTTTAACAAAATTCTTGTTTATGTTCATTTCCACATCAATTTTAATGGGCCTTATTGATTTTATAACAGCAAGTAATCATTTTGACCTGACTGTAAATGTTTCAAGGGTAAAAATGAGCTACTTGTGGACCACGAGTAAGCATTTTTCACATCATGAACTTCATGATGCATTTACAGTTCTGAGTAAAGCACTAAACTTACTGTTTATATTAATATGCAACATTTTAAAAGGTCCCAAAGTCTGCGAATTTGAAGTCTATCTTGATTAAGTACTTTGCAGAACTACTGACTAATAAATGTTGTCGCAGTTTTGTGTTTTGACTGTGCTTCTGTAAATGGCTTTAGAAACTCCCAGACAAATTTCTGTAAAGAGATCCAGCAGACAACTGCAAAGTACAATTTCTCTCCAATGAAAGCAGTGATTAATAACTCCATGTGTTATTGTAAATGATGGTTAAAAGTATTCAGGCACTCAAAATAATAAGTGCATAAGTATATAATTTGAAACATCATTTATCACTTTCTACACTGGATGGGCTATCTTTTGCAAATAGGTCCAGATTCAGAGATTCTTGAGAATGACCTTTTGAGAAACTGGTATAAAACATCACATTTTGAGCACTCTGGAACACATTCATTGATTATTTCATCAGCTGTCTAACACTTAAGATGCAAATAGATGACATAAAAGAGGAATATCCGATGCTAAAAATCATATTTGCCCCTTTAACATCCAGAACAGCATAATATGCCTCCCTTAATACCAACATTCTCAATACTAGACATAATAAAAACAAATGTATTTATAAAAAGGTTTAACAGGGTTTGTGAATCATTCAGTTACAGATATGCATCTTAAAGTTTGAATCCTCAGTTTCGTGCACTTGAATTAACTTATTTTTGAGCTGATTAATATTCCATTTACACCAAACGGATGATTTTCATGATGAGAACCTGAACCTGAAGCTACTGACAAGCATAAGGGTATGCTGATCTGTATTCCAGTGGAGGCGTCATCAATGTAAAGTGTATTTTTGGTGACTGGTGTGTAGTTTACATTTGTGTGAGGTGGTACCAGGAAAACCTGCATTTGGAGCAAAAAGTGACATTTATTTCGTAATTCGTGTCATGAAGAGAGAACCAGACCAATGTGATTTCCTGAAGCAAAATAAAGTAACTGATAGGCGAAGAATGACGTCGTACAACTGATGAAAATTAAACAGAGCTACCAGTGCAATGTTAATTTCATGCTTCATAAGTTTTGTTCAAAAAGAGAGAAATATTGAAAAGAAATCTGTGTGGTTTGTGTTTCCACCGCTTGCCATGTGCAACCTCTGTTTTTTCTTTGTGTCAGGTAGTGACATTGAGCCTGAATCTCTTGCTGCTGTCATGCTTATCATTGGACCTTTAACAATCCCGTCTATTGTGGCGCTCCTCTTAACTTTCACAGGCATGTCTGAATGAAGCGGGAGCAACAATAATGGAATAGTGACATACTGTCTGAATGAGATTGATGAAGCCATTAGTGTTATGTATCTCATGTCTGAAAAGAGTTCAATTGTTGTCATGGGTTAAAAATACTCTCCCCAGTGTGGCAGTCCTCAGAGAGGGGCTGTCTGCTTTTATCTGGCCTCAGAATCAGCTCGCCTGAGGCAGGCATAGACGTAGCTCTGAAGGAGATACGGAGGGAAGAGGGAAGGAGAAGAGCAATGCATCATTACTTAGACAACCTTTGTAAAAATAAAAAAAGGAGATAATCAGAGGAAGTTACTGTAAAATAATGATTAAAAAATAGAATAACATCAACCTGATATGTTAAACTTTCATAGATATTTCTCTGCAGGAGGGTCTGCAAGAGAGTCTTTCATTTTGTTAAAAAAATGTCAGTTTCACAGTCTTCTTCTGAGGGTTTTTGATCAGCTTAAAGCAGATCAGTGCAGACTTAAATGAGATACTTTAATTCTTGGTGCTTTTAAGTTTCAACACGGAAAAGATCCAAATTCCTTGTCAACCTCCCTTTAAATACGAAAAGAAATATGATAGCAAAGTGCCACAAAGAAATGGTGTAAGTCCCCAATTCTTCAGAGGCAACAGCTCGCAGAAGATCATGCTGCGTCACTGGATGGAGATCAAAGGCAGAGGCTCCAAATAGGTTTCAGTCACACTGGGTGACCCAGCAGCCTTTCACATGCTCCATATGCACACAAACAACCACACACCCTCGAATGCGCAGTACTCCTATACTGCTTTGGCGTAATCAGGCTTTCTTGTTCCCTAAACACACCAACAGTTGCTGTGATGAATTATGCGGTTCCAGGGACATTTAATTCAGTACCCAGATGCACCCGCAGTCAGAGGCAGGACTCTGTCTCAGTAGTTTTGACCTTTTGAACTCACAGTCTGAAATATAATCCCCCTCTGCCCCTCACAGTTGTAACTCCATACAAATACCCCTCCCCACACTCCTGCCCCCACCAGCATGGCCTCTGAAAGCCAGCAGCATTGTGACTAAAGTTAGCATAGCCTGAAGCAGAGGTCAAGTCAAACAGAGTGGTGAAAATGTTATCACAATCTTAGTCCTGGCTGTTTTTGATGTCAGTGCCACTTACTCAGTTACTGGATTATGCTTTGTCATGATAGAAATACATTCAGCTGATTTTTTTTGATGATACATAAAAGTGAACATTTTTAAAGAGTCTAAAAATTCAGTATAACTAAAAGTATCAGATATTCTTATTCCAACTGACAGGAGTCTGAAGGCTGAAATTTTGGAAAACATACTACATAATTCAAACACCATGCCAGACAACTCAGTAAATTTTTTTTTTTAAATCCTGCACCTTTCTAGATGACTCTGATACCCTGAAGGTTTGCCTGATATGATAAGTAAGTACTGTACTGAACCATTTTCTGAACTGAACACAAAAGCATCCCAGGATGGATCAAGGGAATGCCTTCTAAACTAAATCCGCAGGTTTAAAAAATGACTCTTGATTTTGCGTGAGAATGACCACAATAAAGTTTTTGTTATTTAAGATCTTCTTTCTGTTTGTGGAAGATCTTTCCTTGTATTCTACACACCTGATTTGTATTGCACATATTCATTTGTTATGTAAAGTCTACACAAAAATAAAGTTGGTGGCTGATCTTTTCCGTTGTGTTTTTTCCAGCATTTTTTTTTCTTTCCATCCTGCAAGTTAGCTGAGTCTAGTAATTCAAGCCACTACCTTTATCACTTAAAAAAAACAAAGAATTTGAGGTTTGCAAGTGGAAATGCTAAAAATCCATGCTTATTTGCATACAATGCAGGAAGATGAGATGTATTTGGCGCAAACATTAATGCCAGGTGTGAATACATTCCAAGCGACTGTCATTTTTAATGAGACAACTCAAGAGGCATTTTAATGCAGGGTCTAAATGAAGTACTAGTCTTCAAAAATGTTTTTAAAGCCAACAGATTCAGTTTACTCTGGTTAGTAAGGAGACAATAGTTCAAATTTAAGTTATGGACATATATTTTGGTGACAGGCCATAAATGCTTTAAAAAAGAACAATTCTTCCCTAAATGCAGTAGGAGTCCAGTGTAAGGCATCCACTTGGGGTAATGTTTTTTCCTTTTGTTTTTTGTCTTTTTCCACAAATTGTAGAATCTAGAATCCATATATTGATTTCTGATTTCTGATCTTTGACTGATTTCTGATTTCTGATCTTTGACTGGTTATATCCAACACATATTCCTCCTTCCCTGCTGCTACTTTAGATCACTGAAACATGATGGCATAGCCTCAGTTGTGTGCTTCTCAAAAGTATTCTTGGTATCAAAAAGCACAGCCATGTTTCTGACAGTTGATTTAACAGTTACTGATAAGGTAGCAAGAGAATATCATGCCCTCCAGAAACCTAACAGGATATTTTTACTGCTGATGATCAGCTTGATGGCACCTTCCTCAGACTTAAAACTCAGATATATAACACACACAGAGTACAGAAGTATATTGCACTTAGAGAAAATATACAAAACCTTATTTTAATTGAAAGAGTTACAGATATATTTCCTCTCATCTTTATTTACAAAGCAATTCATAGGAGACAACAAATCAGCCTATGTGAATATTTTAATTATGAAGACTCCTTTGAAAAGTCACTGTGTATATGTGATGCTGCATGAGCTGTTGATCACCTGCTGTAGTGTTTGTCCAACAAAGGAAGTAAGGGCTAATACTTGGAATAATGCTTTGATTTAATTAAGAATCTTTAAAAAGGCCTGGTAGCTCAAATATGGTCTCCTGAGGTGATCTGTTTTATTTTTTCTTGAAGACCTTAGATTCAACTTTTGCAGAATGTGGCTCCATAGCTACCATGCTACTGTTCCTGAATCATCTCTCGGGCTTCAGCCAGTTGCCCCAAATACTTTACACTTTTACTACTCATAATTTTAATGATCTAAAAATACTGATAACCTGCAATGACCTGGTGTGTTTACCCTCAGCCAGCCTCCAGGGACACGCACCCTCTGATTTGGCCAAACAAACAGTGAGTGCCACAGTAAGCCTCAGGAGCAAACATACAGCTTTCATCAAGAATCATGAAAGCAGCTTTGAGATGCACAAACAGCCTATTCATCCCAATCTAGACAGCTTTCTAAATTATTATTTATTTATTGTTCCTTCAGTCAGTCATGTAGAAAATAAATGAAACTGAAAGGCTGCTCTTGGGAGGTCTGTGCTGTAATTAGGCAGGAGGACATGGACTTTAAAAGCCAGGGAGGGCCGATCAATGTTGATCTCCAGGACACTGAGCATTCAGGGCTTCCTCTTAAACACAGGCCACAAAGCCTGGTCAATCACAGAGAGTGCTCCTGTCATTTCCAGTTAAAAAGCTGCCAAAGAAAAAAGAGTGGGAGTGGAATGGAGATGTATGAACCTCTTGTCTTGACCAAGTCTAATGAAGTTTGTTGTAAAATAATAAACCACTAGCTTTCTGTATAAAACCCATCTTACCAGAAGACGTTCTCTTTTTATATTATTATTCTTATAATTGTTTAAGTATAGTTATTTACCCGACAAACATCTTCATAACATCTGATCTGTGCTCCATGAATCACCACAAATTTGAAGCAGCTTTTTATTCCCACATTTGCCTCTCTTTATGGTTCTTTCCTTTGACTCCATCTCACGTTGTGTTCTGATGAAGTCTTATGTGGCTTTCTTGCATGTTTGCAGTGTTTTGCACATTATTGTAAACCCTCAATACTGACATTCATGAAGGCACCTCTTGATAGTAGATTCTGACCATCATTATATAATCCGTATATATTGACATTTGCAAATAGTTTTGACCCCATTGTTAAAATAGCTGTAATTCCTACATGGTGAAGTCCACATATTTTTTTATGAACTCACCTAAATTAAAGATGAAACTCTTAACTTTGATCACATCTGTATGTTTCTATGTCAAAGCCATTGTGGTGGTGTCTAAAGGAAAACTCATTAAATCTCTAGATCTACCTAAAAGTGAGGATTAATTAATCAAAGCTTGGATGACAAAACTCAGATATGTTTTATCTACATTAAGGCATTTGAAATTCTCATCACATTCATAAATTGGGTAAAGCAGCAAGAAATATTAGTCATAATAAAAATAAAACAATAAAAGCAGTAGATAAAAACAGTGCACTTCAACGACTATTATTTACATAAAGTGACAATGTAAGGATGTATATGTGTATGTGTGTGTGTGTGTGTGTGTGTGTGTGTGTGTGTGTGTTTTTTGGGGGGGGGTCAGGAGTTCAGTCCAATGGAGTGTAGCCATCAGATTTGTTTATAGATTAGTCATAGAGGGAACTGCCTGCAGCTGAATTTTGACAATGTAGTTTTGCATCTACAATTCCATCCAACTTTATATCGATTTATATAGATTTCTGACCAACATTTTCGCTTTTTGGACAGAAAACACCTCTTTCCAGGCTTTTGCCTTGCCGGTCCCTGTGCAAAACCTGTAGTCAAAGCCAAATTAAGTATTTTCCACTCTGTTTCAGTTAAAAATGACCTCTATCACCACGTCTGAAAACATTTTCTTCTATATGCTGCTCACTGCAGGGACTTGGCATTCATGAAGATGCACATGTAGTAAGAATTACATCCCAGTGTCATGTGGCCCTTGTGAATCTGAAGTATGTTTTAACTAAAGAGGTCATTTATGTCCAAATTTACCCACATATTTGTGAAGATTTCACTAATGAGTCCCAGTATGTGTACACAAAGGTAAGCAGAAGCTAACGAAAGAAATGACTAAAGTTTAGAACTAAACTCTCTGCAGGCGGAGACATTAGACATATATAAAATATTACAGAGCTTTTATTGCGTGCTTTGATCCCCAGCTCTGTAATATTCTGGACATCATTAAAGATAATCAATATTTTATTGATCACTAGTATAAAATTGCTCTATTTTGAGAAATGTTTTTGCACACAACTGTACTGACTGCACATGCAGAGCCTGGTGATTATGGGAATGTGTCACCGTTAATTTGGTTAACCCATTTTCACATTAAATTACGCCTCAAATTTCATTTTCAGAAACACTTACAGCCCTCTTATCACGCTTCGCCTCCCTGTATTTTCTTGTGTATTAATAAATCTCAGAATTGGAATTACATTCAGTTTTAAATTAGATAGATTGCTGTTAAGGTGACCGTGAAGCACCAGCAACAAGATTAGGCTTTCTTCCCACAGATGGTGCAACTTAGAGAATTATTTAGAATTATTTGGAGCAGATGTTTTTCTACTTTTGAAACATACATGCATCACTGCAATATGTTAATTCTTTTTTATTTTCAGATGTACTATTTGACAATCTGAAGGCTGCAGCGAATGGGAACACACATACTATTTATAAGCTATATTCTACATATACTGTTCTTTTAAAATCATGTTCTCTATTCTTTTCTTCACAAGTACAGTCTTATATCATATTTTACTCATGCGGAGATTTGAATATAAATATTTTGACATTTCCTATGTATTTACAGAGAAATGCTGTTTTTCAAAAAACTGCTCTGACATATTTGGTTCATGCTCACGTTGAACTCGATGGTTTCTGCAGGCAATTCCAAGACAACTTAGATGAATATGGAAACTTTTTTCCAGATGGAGGACTTGTCAAAAATAATCATTGAAGGATGTGCACTTCTTTGTTTGACTCAAGGCTTCGTCCCTGAATTTTTCATCAACATTCAAGTGCCAGAGCAGGGCGTTTTAAAGTTTAACCCCTGGAGCGGTGGTATGTGATGAGTAAAGCCCTGGTTTCTGATGGAACGTGTCAGAAAACAAAGCTGATGCCCAGCGGTGATCAGGTTCGTCGGTGAGTCAGTACAGGTTGCTTTAGTAATGAAGATAAAGTGAGCGTAAAATATCTTACAGGAAAAAAAGGAGAAAACATAAAATCATAGTTGGATAGTAAGTGGGACAGTTGGAGAGGAATGCTGAAGGGTGTGGGACTGAGCTTTGGCAGTCAAGAGAGTTCAGACACCCGTATGCTGAAAACGGTAATTACTTTCCTGGCTTAACACTTGGCCTGAATCTTCTTCACAGCTAACTAATGCTCGCCACTTGGGCTCGGTTCTGCGTGTTCCTGTGAAGAGGGATTGCCTGTAAAGACTTTCTGCTTTACTTTCCTACAGTTCAAACCTAACCACTGGGCGGCATTTCTCAAAGATGACCGGACAGCAAATTTAATCCTCCCAGGGTGAGAGAAGCTTAAGATTATGTGCCATATCTCACACGCCAATGAGAAGATTTGAGCCTGTCTGGTTCTGATGTCTTGGCCAATCACAGGAGGCGGCAGAGAATCAAATGTACATGGGAAAGGCAGCAGTACTAAAATAATGCTCGAGGATAGCAACAATGTTAAGGAGTGTCTCTTTACTGACCAGGAGAAACAAGAAACTTACATTTTTTTAAATGAAATAAAAGTATCTGCTAAGGAATTGATTCTTCTCCATTCAGCTTGCTGTATCACGTAAAAGAAAAATACACCTTTGTTTTTCTTTTCTTTGGAAGATTGATTAATTTGTCTAACATCTCTCACCCTTCTAATTCACTTGAAAATGCATCAAAGTGGCAGAAGTTTGTGAAAAGGTTTCTGAACAAGGAGAATATCATCTACAATTGACAGCATTCTTCATCCACTGAAAATATATATAAATATATAAGAAATATATCTGTAGAGCTTCAGCGACATGCTTCACTCAGAATACAAAATAGGTTCCCAGAAAGGAGGCGTCTTGTGTTTGCTTTTACTGCCATCTAGTGTCCATTAAGTGAAGTGACACTAGTGTAGCTGCAGCTGTGTGTTGTTCATGTTCAACGCCATAAGAGCTATGTGTTGCAAAATTTTTGTACAGGTAACAATAAAAACTTTTTTTTTTCCAATTATTTTGTAACACCTCTCCTTTAATAGTAAATTCCAATGCTTTCAACGGAGTATAAGACGACAGTAAAGCCCATGACCACATGCCTCGTGCACAAATAAATGTATTCTGTAGATTAAATTTTCAATAACATCAGTTCAGTTTGATTATAATCTGTGTGATAAATTAACTGATACAAACAAACTAATGTTAATATCACCATGGTCTGATGGGAGGACTTTGCTGTCACCCCTGAAACAGGTCACTTCTTTGATTCTTAGAAGAGCAAATTCCCAGATTTTCAGCTGCATTTCAAGTCTGCAGAATATTCTTCTTGCATGCAGATATCAGCATGAAGAGCTGAGAGATGACCCAGTTAGCACCAGCCTCGTCACGTTCCTGTCACTTCTCGCACATGTTTTCGATCAACCTGCATGTCGGAGACAGACTTGTGTAATTAGTCAGCAGTCGTGTTGAACGCATGTCTCAGAGCAGCACTGAAAGATTTCAGCTCCTTGACTCAGTGCAGTGAACCTGCCTGATGGGTTTGATAACTCACTGACACCTTTACCCACATATGTTAAGTTACAATTTATTCTTAGGAGGATTTCTGCTGTAATCTGTTTATTGCACTCTCATTTTTTTTTTTTTGGTTTCAGAACCAACTCAGAACATCAAAAAGAACAGAGATGTCTTTTCATTTTTCTGCTTTAAAACCAAAAAAGAAGAAGGGAATGTATTTCTGTTTAAAAAAAAACGGAAACAGAAAACACAAACTAAGGTTATTTATTTTGTTGGTGTACTCCACGCAGAATTTTCTCACAGTCACGTACAAAGCACCATGGCTGTTAATTTCAAAGTATGTTTTTCTGGGGTTTTTTTTGTTTTTTTAAAGGCAGTAAATTCAGCAGCATGACAGGTTGATATCATCAGTGTAAAATATTTCATAAATTCTCTGAACTACAAATCTTTAACAAAAAAACTTCCCTGTCACATATGCACCAACACATGTACACACATAAACTTTTTTAATAAAGCGAATTCAAAATGTAGCTTTAATGAGCCTTCTTCCCCCCAAAAAAGCAGAGCCCTGGAAGAGACCAGATGACTGCTGCAGCTATTAAAAACATGTTCTACTTTCAAGCAGGATGCAGCCAAATCTTTAAAATCCCATATCTCATCAGTCCAGGCTTTACCTAACACCTGATTCTTCATGGTGTTCATCTTGGCAGTTCTGAAATAGTAAATTCATTAGAATCAACTTCTGTCTTTTGCTTATAATACACCTGGGTCCAAAATCAAGTAGAAGTAAATAGAAGCTATCTCCCAAAGCTCTCGATCAATCCCACAATACTCTAAAATGTCCTTCAAAAAACAAAAAGACAATTAGATGTCTACTCTGAGTATAAAAAGGACATCCCTCCCCAGTGCTTGGCTAAAAGTGTTTCTCAATAGGAGGTTTATGGAGACGTATGCTTTTGGGGATAAACTGAAGCAAAATCTCAGTCTGGAGATTTAGTACTTTATTGCAATTGTTATGGAGCTGTCTGCTCGTACAACACCTTAACACACCTAGCACTTGTGTTTCAGTGATAGAAGTAATCCACTTTCCTCCTGACATCTCTCAACAGCACAGCTTACTAACAGACAAGGAAAAACAAACACATTATCATCATTGCACTGCCTCAGGATCCCAGGAGAGTTAATGTTTTGATGTCACAGAAGTCGTAAAAGGCTTCAGTTAAGGTAATTGAATTTCTTTTTCTCCGAGATGTTTCACTTTCCATCCAGAAGACTTCCCCGTTCAAAGTGACTAGTGAGGAGTTTGGAGTTCATAAGCTGTTGTCGTCGTACTGTATCCAGATCACCCGTCAGGGGCTTTTGTCCATTCTAAGTTATTTCTGGGGTTTTAGAGACATGGCTCAAAGTACGAATGGTTGTGAAACCACCCAGGTAGAACATTCAAAGCTGCTCTGTAGATGTTGGATGGGTGAAACCTGAGGCCACCTCTTAAGTTTAATGCTGGTTTTCACATTGAACATCCTCTCAAAAACATACTTCCTTTACTCTCAAAAAATATGCCATCTCTGTCCAAAATGTGTACATTATTACGCCCCCAAAAAGTGTCTCTCATTTCCGAGATGCAAGTGGATTGGTGAATCTTGACCCCCAGGTAATTATGTAGCCATCTCTTGGTGGTCTGTAACCTGAAGGTCACAGTTTTGAACAGAATATCTTCAAGTCCAGGGTGATCCCTTGCCTATCACCTGTAATGAGCTGAGATGGGCTCCGGCAGACCCCCGTGACCCAGTACAGGAACCAGAGGGTATAGAAAATGCATGGATGGATGGATCTTCAAGTCCTCGTCTTCCTTGTGGCAAAAGGATGATGAGGACTTTTGCCAGAAGGATGAGATACAGATTGAATGCTCTCAACCAGTGATGACTGGATCAAAAAGAGACTCACCAAGAAGCTCTGCACCCTTCTGTGAGTCCTGGTGGTGGAACTAACAGAACACGTCTGTGCCGTGGAGATGAAGCAACTCGATTATGGACTGTCAGAGGTCTTCCCCTGCAGGACAGTTGGGGTGGCAGCCATTTCCATTTAGACAGCTTCCCCTCCACCTTCTCCAGCTCTCCCTCCCAGTTCTGCCTCTGGCAATCCTCACTCTCCTAGATATGTTCCTAAGCTTTTAACGTCCTCTACAGCCTCAGTAGAAATCAGAGTTGGTACTTTTTTTAATCCATCGTTGTGTGTGCGGTCTTTCAAATATTTAGTGGAAGTTTTCTTTTCCCTTTATGTTTCTGTTTTACATGTCACACATAAATATGCAGACCAATGCCATTTTTTTCTTATCTTATTTTTATCATTTGCTTTTAGGACATGAAAGTGCATAAATGCTGCAGTTTTTCAGTTTTTTTCAGAATGATTCTGAAAAAGAAAAACCATACAGCACAAGGTACATGGCATTACTGTGCTTTAAAGGGGTAAAAAAAAAAAGCTTTAAAAGTTTTTTTTACTGGTAAAGTCAGTAAAAGACTTTTGGCACAAAGCCTTCCTAAAGTGTTCCCTCGGCAACTTCTGATGAAGCCCGACTGAAGTCCATCACAGCATCCTGCACTTTTAGATGCAGACAATAATGAGTTTTACTGGGAAATGAATGAAACACAACTACTTCTACACTTCAAAAGTCAAAAGAGACCTTACTCATTCTCTCCTGATGTCAACATGTAATAAACAATGACATGTGTGGGTTGGCACTTTTTATGTAACTTTAATGGCCAAGCTAAATAGGTTCCTCCAACCTTTTAAACATCACAAGGTGATGTGATGGTGCAAAATTATTTTAAAATAAAACTTACACCCGAAGAAATTTTTTAAAAAATAGTTCATTTTAGGACATTGCAAACACTTTAGAGACTTTATTGTTAATTTCCTGGCTTGGGACTAAATTGCATTTTAGTCTCTTTTCAAGTTTAAGCTGCTTAAAATTAGCCACAATAATAATGATTAAATTTAACTTTGATTGTTTGTTATAGACTTTCTTAGAGTCATCACAAGCCATATGAATCATGTACCATCAAATCTGTGGCTTGGACCAACATGTCACTGATTTTGATTGAACTTAAACAACTGTGGGAGACTGCATGTCAGTAAAAAGATCAATATTATACACAAACTTCATCTCAGTGGGGTCTATTTGCCTAGGTACTTATTTTCACCCAAAACAAACTCAGCTGAAGACCAGGATCCAAAAACAGCTAAACCTATCTTCTAATTTATTTATTTTAAAATCCACTGAGAGTAAAAGGTTGAGATGCAGAGGATGCTCCAAGTGGTGTGAAATGTTTCTTGACAAAAAAACCCCCCAAAACCAAACAAACAAACAAACAAACAAAAAACCCAACTTAACCACTAAGAGATCTTGTAACCCTCATAATAAACAGACATAACTGACAGATGGATAAGAATATACAACTTTTTGTACTGTCCATCCATCCATTATCTGCATCTGCATCATCCTGTCCAGGCTCAAGGAAGTCTGCTGAAGGAGATCCCAGCTGTCTACAGGTGAGAGGTGGGGGTTCACCATGGATGGGTTGCCAGTCCATCACGGGGCCACGCAGAGACAAATGAGCCATCATGAACAGCCATGTACCCGTACACTCACCCACTAGTATAGCTCATCCATGAACCTACCAGGAATGCTTTTGAACTGTGGGAGGAAGCTAGAGAGCTTGGAGAAAAGCCACAGGGAGATCATGCGAACTCTGCACAGAAAGGCCCCCGCAAAGATTTGAAGCAGCTTTGAGCTACAGAACAATACTCCTGCTCTTTTTTGTATTGTCTTTGACCTATTTCTGTGTTGGTTTTGTTTTGTTTTCCAGATTACCTTGCTCTAAAGCCTAACTGATGTTGCTGGTTGAAGCAGGTCTTTTCTGAAGGATCTTTCGCCGACCTACAAAAAAAGCCCTTGAGATCTTTTTTTAACATGTCCAAAATTTTAATTTGGTACACTTTTTGTCAAATTCACTGAATAACTGTTGTCAGTGCACCACAGCAGGTCTCTGCTCTCTGGTTGTATTTAGCTTTATAAATGAGAAACGAAGTCACGAGTACAGCGAGTGAAAAACGTCCTAAATCGGACCTTTGCAGCTTAATTGTTAAAAATAAGAGATGGAGAAAGAGCCCAACAGATGGAGGAAAACAAGATATCAGTTAGACTTTCTGATGGTGGACTGGAGAAACTGCAGAGATGATGAAAGCACACACAGGTTGCTTATTTTCAGACTGACAAATAGATAATGTTAGTTTGTAAAGCATTTCACAGCACTTATTCAAGCTGGACCGGTGACAAACTCGTGAGTGTTTTATGCTAACCCCTTGATGCCTAATAGATGAAATAATACACAAAATATGTGTTTTTAAATTTAAAGTGTTTATTATATATTGAAATGAAAAACATTGTCTTTAACAGTTGTCTTTAACAATATTGTTTTGTACCAATATGAATACATTAGGTAATTTTATCTATTTTCTATTAAGTGCACCAATTTTTTAGTATATTTTTTAATTGTATAAATTTATTTTTTTATTATTGTTTTCATTTTGGAGGGTGTTGCAGAAGTCTCAAAAAGGCATGTGTCAAATATGCGACATCAGGTATCAAAGAATTGAGCCCCCCAGTTTGATCCATAAACAGTGTGGTCATTTTTGTAACGCTTATTAATCCCATTTTGGGGGGGGATTAATAAGCATTACAGTGGGACTTTAAAGTTTAAACTCAGCATTAACTTGTTAACTCAGACACCTCTTAAGAGCTTACTGCAGGCTTGAGGTCAGTCATGGAGATGTACTTGGAAGCTTTTTCAAGCCAAATTTATGAATAAACAAATATAACTCATTCTGTGATATATGCATCAAACAACTGACAATATCACTTGCCAGTAAATATACACATATAAATAGATACACACACACACACGCACACACACACACACACACACACACATATATATATATATATATATATATATATATATATATATATATATATATATATATATATACACACATGGAGAGACAGAGGGAGATAAGTTTGTGTGTGTGTGTGTGTGTGTGTGTGTCCTTAAAGGTAGAGAGAGACAGAAGCAGCTAAGACAGATGACCGTTTGAAGTGTAGGACACAAGCTTAAAATATCAAGTTTTCTACCTGATTTCTTCTCTGCTGTTTATGATGCGATGCTGCACTTCTTTTTGTAAGCTGACTCAGCTTCTGTTGTGGCTTAACATCTGTATGTAAGAAATGAAAGTTGACACTATCTGACCAAAGTCTGTCATCTTAGCAGCAAATCAAACCCACCAAGTAGCTCCTGCTCCCGTTCTGCTGGGCTTCTCTTCATCCAAATGATCTGTAAAGCCAGGATTGATAATTGTAATAATTTATGTGGTAAATGTGGGGTTATTGGTTTGACCTTTCTGCAAGTGTACAGACGTCTGTGGTTTAAATTTATTTAGCAAGTGCATTGGTGGCTGGTTTAGCTTATGATATGTGAATTATTAAAGGAAAAAAAAGGCTTGGACATTTTGACAAGGGTTTTCTTTATAACAGATAAAACAGATAAGATAAGACTTGTTGTTTCTGCTGCTCCGGCGGGGAACCACCTACATGAAAACACAACTTTGCCCTGAATGGCTGACGTGAATATGGTCTGATGTGGTTTCAGATCCATTATCTCCCTGAGGAGGTGCAATTTGTCTGATCTCTGGCAGCTCATTTTTCTTCAGATGGGCATCATACACTATGATTTTAATTCCTCGCAGGAAAGCTTTTCTCGTGACCCTCCGGGCAGTGCGATTTAGTAGTATGTAGTCTCTGATTCTTGATAAAAGCAGAACTAAATAATTTACAAACTTCTGCTATTTCCCAAGCAGGTTTAGAAGGTATTCCTGTGAGGAATAGTGGCTTTGAGTTTACTCTTGCTAGTAAAATGAGTGCACACCTGACTGCAGTCTTGTTATGTGCTACATTTGATGTTGTCATTAGTTGTTACGATGTTCAAGTACGCCAAAATGAACTGCATCTGAACTGCAATGCTGGAGCTTCACATAAAAGTGAGCTCACAGCAACACTCCAGCCTTGCAAAGTAACAGTGTCAGTTGGCAGAATCTGGACACAGCCAGGTTAATTATTACCCCCATTTCTGACTGACTTTTTTTTATGTCTCTTAGACCCCATTACATGAAAATGCAATCACAAGTGGCCAGTGTTAATGTAAGGTCTGGACACAATCGATCCAATCACTTGGGAGACATTTGAAGGTGTCCTGTGTTGTTTATGCCCTTTATAGTCTGAACATGCAAGTGTCCAGGGATGGATTCAGGGACCATCCAATGAACTAAAATCATTGGTTTAAGAGATGACTCATCTGAAAGGTCTAACACAATTGATTCCTTACTTGTGTTCATTTTTTTCCCTCATACTGTATGCACCCTGATTTGTTTTGCACATATCCTTTTTGTGGGATACTTTCCCTTTCGTTTTTGTTGCACGTTTCGCTTATTTATTTCTTGCTGCTGCCTTTGTCAGGATAGCAACATATCTGGTGTTTGAAAGTGATGCCCATGTTTGTTTGCATATAAAGTGGGAAAACAGAATCACCCAAGATACAATCAGATACAATCACCTGTACAATCTAGGTATGAAGCAACTTGCTATCAGATTTCTCAGGAAACGTGTTACTGCATGGTCTGAGCACAATGTCTGTTGTTTCAGAGGAAGTGTAACTCTGTCCCTTCACGTACAGGTTACACACACAAAAAAGAACTTCTTCAAAAAGCGTGACATTAATCTCAAAGAATGATGAGCTACAACTAGTGATAAAATCCAAACCCAATGTCTGTCTGTATTTCTCTCACATTTCACCAGTTTTAGTTTTGGTTATTCTTTATGAATGTTTTTTAATTATTTTGTTTTTAACTTTGGTGTCTTAGGTGGTGATAGAAGGTTTAGTTTTTTCTTTTACTGTTAATAGGAGTGAACTTTTACTTTGACAAGAAACTGACTACACTCGCAATCCACCAGTAGATGGCAGCCTCTGCCAAGCTGGGTCATCAGCACCAGCACTTCACCCAACTGTAGCAGCATCACTGCCTGAGGATATCATTACACACTCAATAAAGCAATAGTCAGTCATTTTCTCTGCTAAATTGATCCCTTTACTTCTCAACAATTGATGATGGGATGTTTTATACAGCAGCCCAAACAGCTGCATGCCTCCATGTAAAACATGCCATTTGTAATTATCTTGTTGTTGTGTTCTTGCGTGACCGGCCATCTGTTGACAGCGTGCACTGCACTTGTTGGTCTGCAGCTGAGGTCAGGACCCCCGTCCTCCGGGAGCATCTGTACCACACTGTCCCGGTATGTATTAGGACTTGTGAAACACCCGTCTGAAGGACGTGAACACACACATTTGCACAATCCACAAAAAACAGAAAGAAAGAAAAAAGAAAAAAAATTGGAACAGATATGGAAAATCGACTAAACTGTTATCAAATACAGTGGTGGCCTGATAAGATTAAGGTTATGTTTACAAAGCTATTTGAGAACACGGAGTCTCATACTTTCACTGACACACAAACAGAGATGCAAACGTGCACTTTATGTTTTATAACATGATTGGGGCACTCTACTTGGTAAACATATACAATGCTTTTTCTCCCTTCAGTTCTGCTTTATATTAGAATCCCACCATATGGGCCAAGAAATGATGCAGATGAACTGTCAGTTTGTAGCAAATATTCACAACCGATTCCACTGTAATACTTATGCTAATTATGTTTCTAACTGACTTGTAGTGTTATAAAAAGTAAATGCAACTTGCTATTTGAACGTGGGGCAGACGAAATGGATCAAGGAACACCAACTCAACATAAAAATATGACAGTTAAGCATGCAAAGTTAAGTGGATGTATTTTATATCTAGTTTTCACAAATTAGCACAAGAGAAGTGTAATCAGGAATCAGCGTGTGCTCCTGCAGTAACCTCTCTCAGCCACTCCTTGGGCTGTCAGCAGAACAAGGTGGAGCTCACAGACCTGCACATGTTTCAAGCATGCTCTGGAGGCTTCATCGCCTCTCTGTTACCCTTCCCTGCCCACAATGCGTGCAGGGCTAAGCAGTGGAAGAAAAGAGGAGGGAAGGGTGCCTGTAACCAGCGATGCTATTTACCAATCGCAAGGGTTTCCCCACCCTCTTCGTCTCCCTCCCTCCCTCCCTTTTCGCTCCCTCCCTCTGTCTCTAGGCACGCCAACCATAGAAAAAAAGCCCAGGGAAAAAAAGTGATAAGCAGTAAGCAGCTTCTGGGTTTTGCTTTCAAGTGGACTCCTGCTGAATCGGTGCGAGAGGAGTGTGTGTGTGTGTGTGTGTGTGGCGTGATCAGTCTTTCTCCTGCCACTGTAGCCACACATTGCAGCAGCGTCAGCCCTGAACAAAAGGCTAAACGCAGAGGAAGCCACAGGAGGGGAAACTCAGGGATTGAGGCAGGCAGAGTGGCCCAGCGTGACTGCACCTCTCAGGGAGGAACTCGACCTGACATTTAGCCCTCCTTGGCCCTGGAGTGGAGACAGGACGATACATTAGACTTTCCCAGGCTTCCTGTCGAGTCACCAGAGACTGAGGAACACACCCTTTTTCTGACAGTTTTGTCTTTCACTTTGTCAGTCTCTGTCATCCTTCACTGACAGTCCTGCACCTGCTCTGACTGTCTTTCCTCTTCCCACACCTGACCTCCGAGATGTCAGATGATGATTGCCGCTCTCCCATCGGCCTGGACTGCTGCAGCTGCTGCCTGGACCTGGCCAATGGCTGTGATGACTCCCTGTCCACCAGCCCATCTCAGGGCCTTGGA
Organism: Zenarchopterus dispar; assembly: GCA_028564865.1. Lineage (NCBI taxonomy): Eukaryota > Metazoa > Chordata > Actinopteri > Beloniformes > Zenarchopteridae > Zenarchopterus > Zenarchopterus dispar. The sequence goes on from JAOWBL010000002.1 coordinate 6,228,728, forward strand.
ACTACAGGGGGCCTGCCCGGGAGCCCGACCAGCCCCAGCGTAAATCACTTCCGTCAGCTCCGCAACCAGCTGATGTACCAGAACCTGAACACAGACAAGCTGAACAACATCATGAGGCAGGACTCCCTGGAGTCGGTGGTGAGGGACCCCTGCTTCCTGCTCAACGAGGGGATCTGCAACAGCAACAGCAACATCGACCAGACCATGCTGTCTATACTGCTCTTCTTTCACAGGTATGGTTACACATCTCATCTACTCGGTACAACTCATGAGTCAGTATCTGAGTCCAAAGAGGGTTTTTTTTTTCTTTTCATTATAAGAAAATAAAATTCATATTTGGACTGAGAGTAACTTGAACTTTCTGAAAACACCCATAGCTCAAAGTCCACCTTTGTACTTCTCAATCTGTGTGTCAAATAAACAAGAACAAGAGGGACTTTTCTTTTGTTTGAATAAACCAAATAGTGACTAAATAGTTTTTTTAGTTCTCGGGAAAAGCCAACATTTAGTAAGTGTTTACAGTTGTGGATTAATTATAGACTTGGATGGGTGTGTTCACTTTGTTGGAATGAGATAAGAAAAAGCAACTTGAGTGTTTCATGAGGAAATGTGGAATAAATACTGGGATTTATTGGCACTTTATCAGGTAACTCTGGTCGTATCTTTGTTGATGTATCATAAAATAAGAGCTGGTTTTAATGCTTTACTTCTAATCTTAAAGAAACTGGAGTAAAGATTTGAAACATAAGCCAAACTCAGTGTATTTATGCAACTAATACACTTACAATGAACTACAAATACATGCATACAACTAAATATAAGTACATACAGATTTAAAAGTTTTAATTTTGGACATTTTAGTTTTATTTGCAAGTAAAAGCTAAATATTTCCAGATTCATCTTGCTGAAGTGACCTTAATTCATAACAGCTAATAACACCAAGATGTTTTTAAAACACTTTGAGACGGTTTTGACGATTGTTGAAAGTTTGAATGAGTCGATCAAAATGATCTTTTGAGGCAGCGCTGTGGTGGTGTGGTTAGCAAAGAGATTTTCAGGTTAAATCTCAGGTGGCTCTTTCTGTGTGGTTTATGAGATGCAGTTCATCAAAACCGAAAATTAGTGTGTACTAAGGTGGATAAAAAAGAAAACAAAAAGCATGCATTTAAAAAAGTTCATGTAACAGCATTATAACGGGACAAAAAAAGACTGAACATTAAATGTTGTTTTCTAAAACTTTCAAAACCTACAATGATCACAGAATAAAAGCGATTGCGTAAAAGGTTTAAAGATTAAACAGAAAATGGATCAACAAAGAGATGGAGAGATATTTTATTGTTAGATGCCTGTTACAGATCTCTCGTCCCGTTCCCTTGGCCATAACAGTGTTTTGCAGATCACCTTGCAGTGTTTTTGAGGATGTCTTCTTCAAAGTCTCTGCCAGACGGTTAGTTTGGCAGCTACGGTCACATGACCTCAGAGGGGGATTAACAGTTTACATCTTTACAATAAGCAACAGTTTTGAGTGTTGCTGAACTCCTGAACCTGAGTCAGCCTTATGTAACTACACGTCGTCTATCTGGTAATCAGACTGTAAACTCTTGAGATTTGTGGGGAAATAGTAGCATACGCTAAAACAACATATATCTGCTGTCATCATAAACGCCGCATTTGAAGTCGCATCATTTGTCTCTGTCAAAGAGAGATTTACGTTTGAGGATGCTTGCATTTATGTCAACTTGAAGATTTGATAATAAAATGTTGGCATTTTATCCACAGTGTTGTAAACAAGGCTTTGTGACATCAAACTCCACATTTAGCTCCACTTTTACCTTTCTATTTTTCTTTACTTCCTTCAGTTCCTCACTGCCATTTATTTACTTTACTAAATCTAAATTAAACAAACAAAAAATACATTGTAGTTGGTTTTCTATTCAAATACTGAAAGAAAACACAAGTTTAAAATACTGAACTACATTGATTCACTAGTTTGTCAGTGCACATCAATCAACATTCCCATAAATGTGTCCGTGTTAATCAAGAGGATCATTTGTAACTTGTGTCTTGGCTAAATATTAGATAAGCAACAAAACAGGAAAACCTAGCATGAAAGAATGCAGAAAAATACAAAATAAACCACAATTCAAGGTGAAAGTGAATGTTCTCTGATGTGTGTTTATCATTAGGGAATCTTTAGCACATTCCATATCAGAAAAACACAGATGTTCTTCCCCCTTTTTTCCACCCACAAGTCAGATAAAAGATTCTTGACAATGTTTATCTTGATAAAATTTCCTTGGAATGAACGTGGCAGATTTAATGATCATTGTTCCACTTGTTTGCTGGAGTTATCATATCAGTAATGTTCTCTGGTCAAAAGACATTATCACTTTTCTTTCATTTTTTTTTTTTTTTTTTAACTCAAATATCTCCAGAAGCCCCCATGGAAAATCCAGACGAGTTAAATTTTAACCCGTCTTTACTTTCCTATAAGCAATAATACTGTGCTTATCTCTTCCCGTTGTGATCTATAGTGCATGAGTACAGATTGTACAAGGGCGGCAAATCCATTTACTGACAGCGATTGCGTCCCATCAAGCTTTAACTTCATTATGCAGCTATGTGCTGTAAAAGCGCCTTGATGACGGGCTATGATAGTAATTACAGATATTATTTGCAATATCAGACTGTCCAGCCATGCCAACTTTTGTTTCAATCAAACTTAGGTTGTTTGGAGCCGTGAAATTCAATGAAGTGTATCCTTAATTCATTTAAGATAGTTAAACTGTGTCAATATGACAACAGCAGATAAATGCAGGTCCAACTGCAGCCAGTACTCAGGTTTGACACTCATTCGAGAGTTCACACATGGCAGGAAAATAATCAAGTACTGAAATCTGTTTGAGCATCTTTCCAAAGGGCAGATTGCTGAATAACAGGCAGCACCAGCAGCAGAGAAAAAAGGGGATGGAAAGCTCTGATGTTTTTTTTGTCAGACTATAGCAGAGAGGCCATTGGCCATGGTGACCGTGCATGCGTCTGTGCCAGCTCAGCTGTTTGCCTGACAAACAGAGTCTTTAGCAAGAACACTGTGTCCCTGAACCTTCCCTTCTCGAGAGGTTTCACAGACATGGATCATGTGGCTTTTATAGTAAAGCTTTCTTAACGGATTAAAACATTGATTTCAAAGGTGTACCCCTTTCGGTTTTTTCCACACAGAAACACAAATGCACTCATTCATTCGCACATTTGCTCGGTCTAATCCTGTCAATTGAAGGAAGAGAGCTGCCCTGCTGAAGTGAAGTTTGGAGACATTTGTGCATTTTTCTAGTATTCACTTGAAGAAAATCTGGCTTTTGATGAAAGCCTGGGGGAGTTTTTCACTGTGAACTCACCCTGGGTGGTCAGTCCTCCCAACTGCTATCATGCAGGAAAAAATATTCAGCAAAGCTTGAGGAAGTATGCCAGGATATGTCTTGGACTTGTTAGATATCAGGATGTGATGGCGGCGGCCAGCAGCCAGAAAACTTGCTATGTAAATTATTCAAGGGTCACAGAAATGTGCTAAGAGCAGAATTTAAAGTCACAAGTCTCATTAAGTGTTTGAGCCTGATCCAGAAAGCACTGCTGAGGACAGGTTCTGTGATTTCAACAGGATAAACTCAGAGGACATGTGTTTATTTACCTTGAAGGTTAGTGGGCGACTGCTGGCTGCAATGAGACAGATGCTGGTGCAGACCTTCACCACAGGCACTCAGTCAGTACTTAGCAGCCACTAAACACCATCGCATGCCAGACTGAAGAAGGTGAAGCGCATGCAGCCCTGACACAGACTCTTTCAGGTCTGTGAATGTTCAGTCTGTCCAAACAGAATGAAGGGAAAAAATCAAATTCTCATGTTCAAAACTTTTAAATCTATGTGTTAATACTTTCTAGAAAGAGTTCAAAATGGCAATGAGCTGCTGGACTAGTTTAGGCAAGAGTTTGGATGACTGATGTCAGGATGAACTATAACTTTAATCTCCTTGTTCAGCTCTGTTGAAAGAGAAAGAATTTGCCAGCTCGGTTGGGAAAGGCCGTGATAAATGACTGTCAGGTCTGTGAGACGGGGTTGGAGGTGAGCTGTGTGCTTTTCATAATAAATTATTTAAAACAAACAATAAAGGGATTCCAGTAACAGAGTCAAAACTTATTACTGACTTTAAGCTTTTCTTCAGATATAACTGTTATCTGTTTTGTTGCTTCGATAACTTGGACCTCACTACGAGGGGAAAAGTTTTCAAGTTTAGCCTGAGATGACCACTGGCTTCGGAGCACTTGACTTCTAAACATGACCGACCCTCCCTACCTCCCCCCACAATGGAGTGGAGACAGGTTCCAGCTGTGTCAGACGCCGCTCTGTGATCCAAATATAAACCACAAAGTAGCTTTGCTACAAGGAGCCCACATGATCTGATGCACAACTGTATAAAGTGCATTCGCCACGGAGTTCATTCAAATGTATGTTTACCAGTTCCTCACATTCCAAATACACAAAGCGTGTCTATGAAAACTATTGGTTAAAGTTTTGAGGACAAAGGAAGCGATTCTATCTCAACCCGCAACACTGAACCTGTTGTATGTTTTAGTTTCATCACGTCATTGTGATTCAGCAGTGCAACAGAGTTCACTCTGCATGTACCCAGACAGTAACACATTTAGCTAATTTACATATAGGTCACTCCTGAAAACTTATCTCTTTCCAGCGACACTGGAGCTGCATACAGGACACCTCTGCATGCTCAGGCTTTCAGGGCTAATGATTTGCATGGAGGGCAACACAGACTTTTGGAGCACTCAGGCAGGGATCAGAGTGCTCCCTGCTTCACCTCTAACTCTGGGTTTTTATTGTGCACTGTAGACTGCTTTAAATTAGCTTGAATATTATTTATATCTGTGAAAAATGTCTAAAACCAGTGAATAAAGACAAAGAATACTCTATAACGTTTAAAGCAACACAACAGACTGATCGCTTTTGAGCCTCATGATGCGAATAACAATTTTTCCTTTAGGGGCTGAGCAGCAACATGCAGCATGTGACACTGTGATTAAATGTCGTCTGCTTATTGTCCCCACCACAACTTGTTCTAAAGATATTATCATTGCATGGAAGCACGCAAATAAGTCAGGAATGTATTACACAGTATTACATATATTGATCTGGGAGAATTCCCCACATCAATACTCTTTAATGAAAAAGATAAAAGAGCAGAACAAACAACTCAATTTTACGACAATCAAAACATCAAAATTCAAATTTTAAATCCCTTCTTCTACCACAAAGAAATTCTTACAAAAGAACAGGGCAATCTAAAATTGTGCAAATATAGAACACAATATAGTATAGAGGAGGAGAAATTCCAACTCCGGGAGGAGGTGACTCCCACTGATGAACATATTTGTGTGTGTGGCCCTGTCCAAAGAAACAACATAAAACTGAAAATGTTTAAAGTGGTTAGACTACACCTGAAAGTGGTAACACTTGGCCTGATTGGTCCGGTCAGGGACCATGCCAGTCCTGACAGCGGTCCAGAGAGGAGACATTTAGCAATTTACAGGCTTAAACCACAAAATCAACTCTAAAACCAAAAGCTTTTCAGCGCAGCCATTTTAAAATGTTTTAAGACATCCTCACCTTCTGGTTGAAGTTTCTCTGTGGTGTGAAAAGGTGGATACATTCAACTTGGGGAAAAAGTTGTTTTTTTTTTTTTCCCCCGGACAAGTTGAAGGAAATTTTAAACCCTTGAACCATTCATGACTGAAACACTCACTAACAAACACTAAGGGGAGTGATTTCAGGGTGAAAACAAAAAACAAAACAGTTTCATGGTCAGGCAATCTTTAGGAAGCAGCCCTAACAGACCGAGGTCATGAGGTGTAGGACAGACGGGGAGACAGCTACAGCATCAGGCGGGAGGCTGTCAGACATGAAGCTGTCACACACGAGACTGGAGCAAAGACAAAACACAGTCGGCTCCCGCTAAGGACACCAACAAAGACACAGGCAGACTTAACAGTCAAAACCATTTTACTACAACTACAAGAACTCCTCAAATGTGGGAGTAAAAAGTCATAAAAATATTTGTTTTATGATTGTTTAGATGAACTTCCTCAGTAACAGGATTTTACCGGAATGAAGGAGTCACAGCATCACAGACGACTGGATCTTGAGATCCCAGCTGTACATTTGTTCTGTTCACACTGCAGATTTAAGTAAATCTTGCTCTTCGTCACTGAGCGTCTAAGTTAAAGAGCAATGAACAATCAGGGCTTTTTAATGGACTTCCCCCTGCCCGCTTGTGTTGTGACTGTGTGAATAGGGTGTCCTTGGCTCGATTCAAGAAGGTGCCTGAAACCATATTTGAATGGCTTGTGTATATGTGTGTGTGCCCTAGTTTGTGTATAAATACTTTCCAGTGTGTTCTACCGCTGGCCTCTGAAGTCTGGTGTCTGTGTAGTGGTCATTATGAACAAGACGCTCTACGGTATGCATGTACAGTATTTACTGCCTGAACACACACAGACAGACAATGAATGCCATTGTTCTGTTACACTTCAGCAGAAAGGCAACGGTATGTGTCAACAGAGAAATCTACATGCACGCCCTGAACCGCAGGATCATGCAACCTTCGCTGTACAGCCCTCTCTTAATCAACTGCTGATGTCCAGTTGCCTCTAGCAACAATGCAAACAGAGCTGGCATTGTCGATTGCTGTTGCTCAGGGGACCCACTACATTTATTGGAAATTACAAACATTTATTAAACAGAAGAATTGTTGTAGAACTTTTAGTGGTTTATCTACTGTAGATTCCGAGCATCTTGAAATCTGAGAGAATTATGCTGCATTTTGTATTTTTCCTATTTTCAAATCCAATAAAATCACTACAATTGAGGAACTCATCTATATTTCCATCCATTATCTATACTGACTTTTCTGCTGGACGCTATTCCAGGTGTCTTCAGGGGTACACCCTGAACCTTGCACTAAATGTGTCCCCAAAACCTGATGTAGCCATGCCACAGAACTCTTCTGTCCCCTGAAACAATTAAAATCACAAAAAATGAACTAAAAAAAAAAAAAATCAGAACCAGTATAAAGGTACAGTAGTTTATTTTGAAATTATCACAAAGTCAAACCAAGTGGTATGAATGCATTTTTAAGCATATAATTTCCACATTTGACACTAGTCCTCCCAATACACAACATCTTTTACTCCGAGCAACTTCAACTGCAATCCACAGGAATTACAAGTTAAATATAAACCTGTCTGTTTAACCGTTCTGCACAGTTTTCACACTATATTTAGTAACTTCCTCTTCAACTCCTGCAAGGCTCCTGTGAAACGGGTGACTTCATACGCCACCCAGAACACAGAGGTGACCCGCAGCATTATGCTGCTGTTGACACATCACACAGCAAAATCCTAATCTCCTTTGTCCTGAGTGACAAAGTGCAGATACAGTATGTACCAGAGCTGGATTAGAAATCTATAAGTGTCACATGTTTGTTATCCGATTCAAATCCTCAAGATCAGAACATGCAGGAAAAAGTCTTTAAGAGTTACAGGAAGGAGCCGATGACACCCACATGGAAATCGACTTCCGTATCGCCCGGGTCTATTGATCTTCTCATTTTGTGGAGAGCAGTTCCAGTAGATTGAAGTATACTGCGTAGAGAACTTTTTCAAGAGTCAATATTTGCATAGTGATGCCCAGCAGAAACAGCATCCAACGGTGTCAATGATATTGACAAATCTTCAGCTCCAATATGGGTTTTGTGGACTTACATGGGCAGCAGTGTTTTTTTTTTTAAACTATAATCTGTACAGAAGGACACATTGTAACTGTAATAGCTCATTTTCAAAATAAAAGATTATTTTCATTTTTTTAAACTATATGAATTAACTTAAGCTTTTAGTGCAGATCTGTCATTTATGTTTTAACATGTAAGTTTCATTTGTTTGGATTTCTACTCCCTATTGGATGGCTAACTACAAGTTTCTGATCATTTCTGATCACAGTGTTGTTTCTAAGGGAACTGTGAAATATTTCCATCAAGATTTATAAAATACAATAATAATTTTAAAAAAGCATGACGTAGTTGTTGGCATACTCTGAAGTGTCCTGGTTCATCTTAAGACGAAGCGACAGTGGCGTGACTCTGTAGTCTCCTCTACCTGATCTATCTGTGGAAAGTATAATCTTCCTCTATATGATCATATTTGCTTGTCTAAGGATCACTTCTTTGCTGGTTTATGTTCTTTCAACCTTTGATCATTCAAATGAGGGTGCACATCTCCCGTTTGACAAAGTTGCAATAAATTGGGGCATTTTTGTTCACACTGTATTTCGTTATGTTGCATTAGGTTTGATGAGATGTTCGAAATCTCCAAGTTCATTTTGATAGTGTCCTGGTGGACAAAAACCAAATGAAGGACAAACTCAAAAAAAATGAAGCCACCACTCGATCTCACAAATTTTTGTGATTTACTAGACTGTACAAACCTAGACATGGATCAAGCGGGCACAGAAAATGGATGGATGGATGAATTCTAATGCTTATATCATGGGTGTCAATATGTCGTAGTCAAAAAGTTATAAATTGCTCAAATTTGTAGAGATTGTTAAGGCTACTTATGAAAACATTTCAAACTGAAGCTTGTGAGCCTTGCTCCTGAAACAGATTTTTTAATGCAGAAGAATTTAGCTAAAATCAGTTTTTAATCTCACAATTTCACAAGTACTTCACACTGCATGGGGAAAAAAACACGTGGATCTAAATAAATAACTTAAAGCTCATTGTCAGATGTATTTTCCAAAGGAATAAAAAACGTAGATAAAAGAAGATGATCTGTGTTGAAAATACCAATGTCCTGGTTATTTAATGACATGCATACAATAGTATGCATCACAAGGAAGGACTAATAGTTGTCTTGGTGATTATTTATATTCCCTGTATTTATCAGTCTCGCCAAATTTTTCTTTATGAAAAACAAGTGTTGCAGTTGTTGGAAAGGAATTCTTTGATGCAAGTCTTTCCGGACAATGGTAAACTTGAGTTTGTCAGATGATTCAGATCGTGACCGCCACCCAAATCCTTTCTTGAGTTTTATTTTTGTGAAGGTCCTCCTTATCTTCGCCTCATTCATTTGAAATGTCTCTTGCCTTTTGCTCCGTTTTTTTCAATCTCTCTGTCTTTTTCTCAAGTCTTCCCAATTCCTAGTTGGCAGTCATTGGAATTATGTAAGTGTACAGAGCGGGGGTGTTGATGTGGTGGGGTGGAGTGGCCATGGCTTGCAGCTCTCTGCTTATCTTTCTGAACCATGACTAAGGCACCTAATTAGATAATAGAGAAGCCTGTCAGCACACACTCCTCCACAGGCAGCCCGGCCTCACATGAGAGTGACTAAACAGTCACCGCAGTCGTTATTACGTTATCAAAATAGAAGCTAGGCAGCGAGACTGCTTGTTTGCTGTTTTTGTAGAAGGGACGGTGCACGAGATTGGAGCGCACACATGACAACTGTCTGCATGTTGTACGCTTCTCAGGGCGCAGTTCATACCGCCCGAGCCCAGCAACGTAAGCTGCCGAGGGCAGTGAAATGTTCACCATGTCCCTGCTTTGATTAGCACGGGAATTCCTCTCTTTTTATAACTGTGCATCAGAAGTGCGAGTCAGATGAATGTGGGCTGAGTTAAAGGCCGGCTGGAGTGAGGAACAGTAGATCAACTGTGCAAAAAAATGCTTTTTATGTGCATGTTGCGGCCCTCGCTAGGTCAATGGGGGAGCGGGTAATTGTGCTTCTGGGGCACAGTATGTCTGCAAAAGCTCGAAGACTCTTTATGTACATGGTCCAAAGTGAATTTATTTACATAAAAAAAGCTTGTTTGTGGAAACTCTGATACAAATACTCCTGTGTTTTTTTGTTTTGCATGAGAGCATCCCTTAAAAAGACTGGTATCCCCAGACTCCATTTAAGATTAATAATGGTGCTTACTTTACTGTTTTTCTTTGGACAGAGCCATTCATAATCCCAAGTGTTTTTATTCCACGCTGCCTGACTCTTTTTCTAACCACAATAGTCAGCTACACAATACACCCAGACAGCGCTTTTGTGGAGTGGGCCTGAGCCAGGTCTATCATTAGCCATTTTCTCCTCCCTGAGCTCTATTCACACGCAGGATGGGTACATGATGTACCCTAGGTGCAGACACACACACACACACACACACACACACACACACACACACACACACACACACACACACACACACACACACA
>JAOWBL010000002.1:6240379-6265849 GCA_028564865.1 Zenarchopterus dispar
ACACACACACACACACACACACACACACACACACACACACACACACACACACACACACACACACACACACACTCACAGGCATTCATAACATTGCAACAGAAAAAAGGCTCCTAAGCAGTGACATAAAGTTTCACACCAGAAGTGTTTGTCTCTTCAGCTACCAGGCCACACGAATGTCCACAACTTTACTCAAAAGCGGAGGGAAAACAGGCAGATGCAAATACATGCAGACTATTACATTAACTTTCAGCCTGCGAGGCATGAAACTAAAGTTGGATTCAGACACATTTAATCAAAGCTGTTGCCACAACACATCACCGAAAAGCGCTCCTTCACAAAGTTACGACACCACTTACGTTATATTCTCCGAGTTACCGGACGTCTGCAGTTCGGCAACACGCAGTGTTTGTCTTTTTCTGACTAAACCTCTGTGTTAGTAAACACTTTTATGCTCTCAGGGTTGGAGGTGTAGTTTAAGAGCTCAGAGTTTCCCAAACAAAGACTCGTCTGTCATGCGGTGGGCAAAATGGTAATTAGTCTCTGTCAAATGAAGTTAGGCACCACTACGTTCAGTAAGCATTAGTGCTGTTTGTAGCAAATTAAGCAATTATAGAATGTGGGCACTTAAATGAAAACTGGGTGCATTTTGAAGGCTCTGGCATTTGATGTATCACTCCAGCAACACCCACCTCACTTCTTGGAACATGTGTGTCATACTGTCATATGTGCTTACATCATTAAATTGAGCCATTTCACAACATTTAGAGGGTAAGAACAAATACACAACCCACACTGAGCACCTTAGCCAGCTGTGAAGCTGGGAAACTGAGCGGAAAGCGTATTGGGTAACAAGCTCCTCGTTGGTGCAATGCGTTTGTTTCATCGGATTTAAAGGTATTTTTTTTTCTCTGTGAAAAAAAAAAAACACAAAACAAAAACCAGAACTTGGCAGACTTTTAATTTAATAAAACCGACACTTTGAATTAGGTTTATAGTGTGCATGCTCGAAAAAAACATGCCCAACAAATCCCTCTGACTCAAACTCTGACTTAGATTTAATGATTATGGTTTCCTGTTTTCTGCCGGTGCTTCCAAATTTCCAAAATCTCCCTGGCCTTAGGTGTTCCCGCAGCGCTAAAAAGGGGGCTTTATGCAAGAGGAAGACGGTAGAAGCTGGAGGAAAGAAAAAGGGAAATTAAAAGGAAAGTGATGCAGCAAAACTTGTACGTGCAGTTTCTTTATCCTGTGATGACGGCACAGGCATCATGACCAGTCAGACAAAACAGGGGTGATTTTATTAAGGGTCACAGTTCCTGAGACGAAATTTGGACTGAAAAAGGAGACACGTGATGGACTGAGTTCCACTTTGGGTGGGGAACTGCCTGGTGGAATGAAAAGGTGGACCTGTTCTGCCAGGCTTTTTTTTTTCTTCTGTCTTGAGATGCTTTCCTGGCAGAGAAGAGGCTGTGAGAGAGCAAGGGAGAAATATGAACGCTGACGCCAAGTTTCAGTGAGGCTGTGATTGTTTTTGGCTGTTTCTCAGTGAAAGGAAAAAAAGCCAGAGAAAGAGAGAGAGGGAGTGGCAGCAGCCAACACAAATGAGCGAAAATAACAAGATGCATCCTGTCCAAGACCTCTCTCCTACCTTTGTGTGACTGTGTCTAAAAGGGGCGGTCGTGGGAGTGAGCGCTGTAGGCTGGCTGTGTCCACCATACCATCATAACAGGCAATCAGCAGGAGCAGTTAGCAGCAGCGTCGTCATCCATCTCCTTCTGCACTCCCTCCAGTATGGTGCTGTGGAGATGAGTGAGTCACAGATTCATCCTTATGTTTGCATGCTGTGCTGTTTACACAATCTGGGAAAAAGCAACACAACTCCTTTGAGAACACGTAGAAACTTCTGGACCAAGGGGATTCAGTTACAGAGAGGCCGGTGAGAAGACAGTGTGAAACTGTGTGGGAGGATGTTGATGAAAGCTGAAGCTCTCTTTCCTCCCCCTTCTTTCATCTCTTTTTCCCAATTATTTCCCTCTTACGTGAAGGCCACACTTGTCATACGGACACAGATTCCTTCCAAGTGGTCATCCACATCCCTGACTCTGGCATCTCAGAGGCCTGCGGTGCAGACAAAGACGTGTTTATTGCCGGCCTGAATGCAAACTGTCACATAAAAGGGGAAGTGGAGCCTCTGAGGGAAAAGGAGAGAAAGGAATTTATGTAACACTTGAGGTCGCAACCTTTCAGTCCTTGTGAGTTGTGGGTATCGAAGTTGGTTGAGGGGTCAAGAGGCTTTGCTTGGGTCAGTGGGGACATGCTTTGTTATAAAGGAGCTTGAGCCAAACAGGAAGGCGGGCATGTCCAACCCACTCTTCACTCCTACTGTAAAGTCACAGCTTAAACCTCCAACAGTGAATAAATGCATTTCAAATACATTTTTATTTGTTGCTATAAGTGCGAAGCACACCAATAAAGGAGGCAGCAACAAAAGCTGTGCAGTTATTAATCCTTTTTCATGCTGTTAAACTCACACATTTATAGCAATTCAACAGGAAATTACAGTCGCCTTCTGAGTTTTTTTCTCCTTCTCTTGCACCATCTCCACCATTCCCATCCATCAGTTCCACACACTTGCTTTGCTCTGGCCTTTTAAAAGCCGCTGATCTATCATCCCTGTGCTTGTGTAACTTCATCTAAGCTCTGCGAGCCGCTCTCACATGCCAGTTCACGGCGTGGGAGGGAACGGCACAAACACAGAAGAGGCTTTTTGTGCTGAATGTTGACAGGATATCAGAATTCTAGTGTCAGAGTGTCGAGCTTTCGCAGCTGTTTGCTGGTTATTTAGCCTAAAGCAGTTGTTAGGTGCAACATACTGTAGGCATTAAAATAATAAATAATCTTTTTTAAAAACTGTTGAATTTCACAGAAGAAACATAGAAAATTAACCATCCAAGTAAAGCAAATTTATCCAAAATCTAAGGCTGATGTTCAGACTTTTATGTAAACATTTGGATTGTTATCACAGTGAATCAAAACGCCCATAACTTTCAGCTTTTTGACAAGTGAATTGACCATTCTCAACATTAACGCAATATTTATGGTTCATTACCTCTTGAATGAAGCTCTATTGATGCTTGATTGATTTAAAATCATGAGAAAGTGTGAGATATGTGGGAAATGTCCACTGAGGACACCAACTGGCTGATCTTACATCACCTGAAACGGCATTAACAGTTTAAAAATTAGAGTTTTATAACCACACTGCAACTGCGTTTATGCATCTATTAATCCCAGCTGCAAGGTGATCCTCAGCTCTCTGCAGAGTTTTAATTTGAGCTTTCACTTGAGCCTGATTTTGGGGATGATGGGTAATTTGGGAGAGTCATCAGAGGAGCTTGATTGGAGTCAGGAAACTGAGTAAAATATGGTCAAATTTTGTTAAGAGCAGCCAAGACTCACTGCAAACTCAACATGGGAAGAAACTAGTAGTTATTTTTAGCTACCAGGAAATAAAACAGATTGGTTCACCACACAGTACCTATAATACAGTGCAACAGTGAGAAGACAGAGACTTGCCTGCGTAATGCTTACATGACAGCTGTAATTGTTTGAAAAGACCAGACAAACAAGTTGAGATTTGAGACTCGTGAGGAATCTTGTAGTATGTGAAGGTGTTGTCTAGTCTAACCCACTTTAACCCTGGAGAACCCACAGGGTCAAATTTGACCACCATTTTTTTAATTAAAAAAAATTAACTTGACCCTTCCGTCCGATCAGTATAAATGTGACTCAGTGAGCAGGTTTGTGGCCCTCCGCCATCTGCAGTACAACGTTTGAGTTTAAATGGACCACTGGGAATTGTAGTTAGTCAGTTCAAGACTGAGGCAGTAAAGTAATATTTGTAACAGTAAGTGTTACACTGGAAAAACATCCCCTCTAGAAATAATCCTGATATTCCATAAATCTAGAGAAAATAGTCTTATTTTAACCTAAAAATATACTTGCCAATGGGGGAAAAAAATTCTTGACTAAAATTCTTAAAAATAGGAAAACAGACCAAAATAGTATTGTAATTTTCTTAAAACAAGGCTTTATTACTTTCTTAGGAGTTAATTTTTGCAGTGTAGGGGTGTGAAGCTGAAGTGTCATGGAGCTGACCAGCTCTGCAAAGAAAAACTAATCTCCTCAGTTAAGTACGTCTTAGTTCTGAGTCTTTTAACATGTTTTAAGTAGTTGGGTTTTTTTTAGATGTATGTCTTGATTTCATCCAAATTTGCTTTACTAGAACAAGAATAGAAGTCTGTATTTTCTACTGTACTATAACCTCTGGGACCTCTAACACTTTGGAGGTCTGGATTAGAACGGGCCATTGGGAAAATTCCTGACTTTGTGAATTATTTGTAGGTGTACAATAATGGTCAAATGCTTCCAAAACTGTTTTGTTCTCTTCAGAGGTTACACAACAAACAGATGGAGATCAGTGTGACAATGTTGGCAAAACACTGCCAATCCGCCACGCATTTTCCACGATTTGCCAGTGGAGTCACCGATTTGAATAAATGCGCTGTTATATGATCCCTTTTTTTCTTTTTTCTTTTTTGTGAGCTTTTTTGGTGTGTTTCTAGCTCTTGCTTTGTTCGTGGCCCCACTTCCTTGCCCTCTGGAGGGAAAGGATGCTGTTGTAGCTCATATCAGTGGGAAGCTCAGAGAAACACCCCGATCAAAAACAAAGTCACTCGCTCTGATTCTGGGACAGCCGCACAAAAACACACAACTAGAGGACAAGCAAGATACTTCCTCTTATTCATATTCAAATGTGCTCTCTTGAAGAAGATATCAGCCTCAGACAAGGCAGCACTTGTGCCGCGGGAAGCTTTCCTGCAATATTAAGTGGCACCAATATCTAGGCCATCTCACTGAAAACAGCATCTCTGAGCACCTCTCTTGGGGCATTTCTTTTATTCTCTTCTTCTCATATTAGCATGTTTACATCCATTTTCAGTTCAGTTAAATTCCCCCAAATAATATTTTATTAATTATAATAAATACATATTGGCACAGTCAGATATAAGACAGCACCTGCTTTCACAAACACCCTGAAACGTGCAATGGGACAGATTAAAGACTTAGATTCCTATTATCACCTTGATCCGATAATAAGAGGCTAACAAGTTTTGCAGATGTCTGCGCAGTCAGTCGTGAGCTGGCGCTCGAATGTGTGTGTCATCTCATAAACACAGATGAGGTTTTGATCTGGAACGCCTCATGTACTATCTTTAAATGTCCTTGACATAATAGATGAAACTACCATCAAACAAACAAACAAACAAACAAAAGAAGCATTTGGAAAATAAAGTGTTTGACCTTTAAAACAGTGCTAGAGCTGGATATCACAAGATATCATGTGTCGCATTGTTTTCTTCATCCCGCAGTATATCTGCCTATTCACTTTTCTTTTCTTTTGCTGATTGTGCAAACTTTGTTCCAGAAAAAAAAAAACATTTTTATCAATAAAACTTTGTGTATTTGTTATTTCAAGACTTTATCTCATTCCTCTTTTGCAAATACCCCAGCATACCCCGCTCATACCTCAAGGTAACCATGTTCTTTGATAGTTAACCTAAAGAACTGGGAGTACAGCCAAAAAGGGCCCCTATCAGAGGAAACACTGCCTAACAACAGCTGTGAAACCCCTCTCCTCCCTCCCTCCCTCATTCTCCTCCTCTCCTTTTCTCTTCCTCATTTTTGTGTTTTCCTGTTTTGGTGTTTGGTCTCGCTCCGGTCAGACTTTGATGAACGCCGATACAACACGCTGCCGGTTTTTCTCAGTCAGTCTGCCCCGTGGTCTTGCATGTTTCTCCCAGGGATAAAAATAAGACATCGCATATATTACATTCTGTGGCTCCACAGTCACAAAGTGTTCTTGTTAGCAAACACAGGAAATATGGGCTCAAAGTGTGGTTTGATATGAGGAAACATGTATATCTTGCAGCACTTCCCTGCAATCCATGGGTGTGTTTCAAAAAAAAGAAAGAAAGAAAGAAAAAGTATGTTCAGAAGTCAGTCTTTGGATATAATCATCCACACATACATGTATAAACTCACCCTCAGCTGTTTCTTTCACACTGTTTAAATAACAGGTTTCTGCATGCTTTTAGCAACTGAAAAGCTGTTGTGTTCTCACTTTTTTATGTTTCTAACAACAGGATGGCAGGCAGGGCATGACCGGGCAACATCAGCGTGTGTTCACCTTTAGTCAGGAACACAGCCCAGACAAGGTACACTTGAAGAGTAAACACAAATATCCAAGTTCGTTGCGCGCACGGCTGGTGTTCCTGTGTCCATATGCAGTTCACAGTTGCATAAACATAGCGAGAGTCTCGCACGCCCTCGTCCTGTCACGGCCTACCCAGCAGTACCTGTGCCAAAAATAGGTGAGTGTGTGCCAGACAGCAATGAGGAATATGATGAGACAGGTCAGAGACAGGATAATTATGCCGAGACAAAGCTGGAGCTGGGCTTTCTTGAAGGGTGCCAGTCAGAGAGGATTTACAGCTCAGAGATGGTGTGGAAGGACAGAAATAATAATAGCTCTTAAAGGAGGAGGTGAGTGGTGCAGATGGAGGGAAAGAAGGAGAGAGAAGTGAGAAAAATCCACCAGAAGAGCCAACAGAGACAGCATGCAGGACAAATGATTGTGCACAAGGTGGCAGACAAGATGCAAAAGCTACAAATCCCAAGCAAGATAACTGTGATGATAGGACTAATGAAAGATATTGAAGTCTTTGGAGGAGTGTTTGCTTTGTGAGTGTTGACAGATATGTTGCAGGTAATGAACTGTTGTCCTCTTGAGTGGCTAGACTGGAAGTGCAGTGTTTCCCAAGACAGAACGCTTTAACTGGCGAGGATGATGAGAAAAAGAAGATCCTGATTGGGGTTAAGTGTGTCAGTGCATGTGTTTGTGCATCAGTCAGAAGTTGCAAGAGTCTACAAACGCATGATTCTGTTTCAGTTCTGCTAATCCGAATACAGTTCCTCAAAAGAGCTAAACTTACCTTAGTTTCATTTGTCATTCATGAGCTAATTTCCTTGTAATGGCTAAGAATGTCAGAGGGAAAACATCAATATCTGAACTTTTTTTTTCTTCTTGTGGATCAAATAAATCAGATGTAATTAAAGAATTTGAACTTTTTATTTATTTTATTTTGTTTAATGGGCTACTGGGTGGACAAATAACAGATGTTCTGTGTAACTGCAGGAGCAAAACTATTTAAAAAGATATACAGTAACTTTATCTGTCTGCCCTGAGCACGCTGGCACATATCTGTTTATTGTGTGCAATAACTCAAAGCTAAACCTGGCACGTTTCTCTTACACCCTGCTCTGGTGTTATTGAAGGGATGAAGCCAAGAACAACCCTCTATCTGTATGTTTTTCTGGAGTGTTTGACCTCACTGGCCTCTCCCAGTATTCCTTTTCTTATACACTTCCTTTGTATTGCTTTGTCTGCTTTCCATGTCTCAGGAGTCTGCGCTGCAAAGCGAATGTTAATAATGAAAAAATGAAATGCATTTCCCTGTTTTCCCTCACTTTGCTGCGTAGACATAAAGCGGAGCCAGTGGCTCGCCGGTGGGAACCTTGCACATCAGTAGCTGATCTCTGTGATTTCAGTTTGAAGATAAAGTGACAGCTTTCTGGCTTCCAAAGGCTGCTTACGTGGGCAAATTTGCACAACTTCAAAACAATAATGGGCTCTAACGCACATTTCTTCACCTTGAGTCCAGATCTGATAAGAAATCCTACGTCAGCCTGTAGTTTTTGTTGCAACATTACAAAGCTTTGCCATCATCACGTCCTTCTTTCTTCATGTGCATAGAATGAATGATTTTTTTAAATAACAGCTGGCATTAGAAAATGATTCTTCCAGATACATTTTAACTGTTCATCATTCTTAAGCATTGTTAATCCTCTTATCTCCAGGGGCTTTTCTTTCTAGAGTGCATTTAATTCAGTGTGAAAAAAGTTCCATTTTAGGAAGATTGCCAAGTTGGTAAAGATCTTCATTTCAGTAGAGTGGTAGCCTGTCAATCATTAAAGTAAATCTGCTTGTCCGTACAGAAAAAAGAAACAGAGCATGTAGTTCTTGTGTATGATTTTATGAGCATTTATGAGCTGTGCGTCTTTGTCTGCATACATCAGCGACTTTAAATTTCATCTCTCTTTATATTCATGCACGCACGTCTTTGTGTCTGGGAACATCTTTGTACTCTTTGTACGCATATATTGGTAGGAATCTGTTGTTGGCACCCACGCCTGAATGCTCACCTTCACTTGCAGTGGCGTATGACCGATCAGTGTACTTGTACAAACTGTGCGTGCAGTACAGATACAAGATTGTTCGCTGCTTTCATAAGTGAACTTTGGACCCTCAGTGTACACAGTGGAGGCAGGCCAATTTAGCAATTTAGCTCACATTGTTCACCTGTACCTGACGGGGACAGCAGAATGTGTTTACTCTCTCTTCCCTGGAGCTTCCAGACGCGGAAAACGACATCTCAAGACAATATGTTCTTTGTGCCCTGTGCGTTTCCAAGTTCAAGAGTCACTCAACGTGGAAGTATTTCCTGTGTTTTTCTCTTGGAAGAGAACTTGAAAATGTCAGACAACCTTATGCTGTCAAATCGACAGGTGCAAATAAAAACAGAGATAACAAAGAGTACATTTAGTCTCATAAAATGCTACCTTTTTTGTCTAAACCTTAATCTCTCATCTATTCAAAACAGTTATGCTTTTGCAAATCACCAAGTATTTAAACGGTTTGTCCTCTCTCCAGCAACTACAACATATGACTTTAATAATTTGCATTCATTAGGAAGCCGGCTGCTCAATAAATTGATGCCAAAAGGAGAACGTGTGACCAAAAGCCACTCATGTTTTGTTAAAACAGTCCTCACAACTCAAAGTGGAGTGCAAGTAGCACTGACGGAGATGACTTCAACAAACTCAATTAATTTAATGTGTTCTCACATGGTGACCTTTGTTTTTATTGTCATTTAAGGATTAGATATCAACCCACAATCTAATTATTATTTACTATCAATCACTGTCACCATTTCATTTGAAATCAAGTTCTTATCGCTCTCATTTCACCACAACATGTCCACACATTCTCAAGAAAGCAAGTATGGACTTGTGTACTTTGGAGGAAGCAAGAACTCATGTTTCTCTTTCTCTAATTGGAGCAACAGCTTACTTGTATTTTTGATGATGTCACAGGCTGACACATATTGCACTGCATAAATAACATCTATAGTTTAATTGGTTATAAAAACAAAAATCCGTAACACTAAAACAACTGAAAATGGGCCATATATCACTCCCTCTGAAGTCCTTATAAACATGACTTTATATACATGTATTTTTATTGGATTTTAAGATTTTGCATAGGATCTGTATTATAAAGCTTAATAGAGGAGTGAAGAAAAACTATTTTTTATCAAATGGGCAGAACAAGAACATATCCAGGCATTTTATCTGTTCTTGTTTAGGTGCGTTCTTGCAATTGGAACAGTACTTCGGCTGCAGATGATGACGTTTCACAAGAACACAAGTACACAGAAGAATACATGGCCACCAATCAAAAAAGTCTATCCAGACTTGACCTTTCTCTATTTGGGTAAAAATTTGTAACACGTTTTCTTTAACCAAGAGCTCCCTTCCATAGCTCTTCATATCGAGGATGCTTGTGCTGTCTGAGTTTACAGATCCTGGATACTTACAGCATGACTTCACAACCACAGGGTAGCTGTCTAGACAGGGTTTATTATAACACTAAAACTAATGTTATTCAGTGCCCAAACCAACCAAACAGCATGTGAGAGCAAACGTGACAAACAACAGTGTCACCAAAGACTCACATGGGATTCGTGACAAATTATCCAAGACAAAAGTTAAGACAGAAGATGAAAAGTCTCAGATGGGATGCAAACCCAGATCTCACCGGGCCTTTGAAGGCTGCTTTCATTCGATATTGTATCAGCTGGTCGTTAAAGCGCTGAGGTGAAGAATCTGCAGACTATATGGGGTCGGGGGAAAAGGGGGGACAACAAAAACACGTGAGGTTACGCCGATTTAGACTTTGGAGCATTAAGTTCAAATTAGTTAGGAGATGACGCAAAGATTTGAGATGAATTTGCAGAACTTTCTTCATGATGTTTAAAACTTATCACATTCATAAAAATGTGAATGAACACTGTACATGGCTGTTCCTGGTATTAAGGTTTTAAAAAAAACCCAAAAAACTCATATGAGCATCAAGTCAGATTTTTGGTCTATTGAGGAGAAAAATGGGCTGAGATTCTTCCAAACTCCCTAACAACATATAAAAACATCAGAGGACAGTGATTAACGTCATATTGTTTACAAGAGACTTGGATCAAACAGCAGAGTTGACGTAGATCCTTCCCCTGACTGAGTTAGAAACAGTGCACAATTGTTACAACGTAATCTCAATGATATGATATCAGACAAAAGGAAAAACAACAGTGGGGTAACTGAGGTTGTAGGAGAATCTGAATCCCACTCATAAGGTAGGGTTCCTTTACTTCCCGAGTGTAAGGATACATGAACTGAACCTGAACTAACTGTTAAAACTTCTTCGACCAGATCTTGGGAAATTCACAGCTCAAAGAGGCAGCTAAATGATTCTTATTTAAGTAATTGTTAGTGTTTGTAGCTTTACAGTTGAGTCAGACCTACAGGTGATATAAACTACTTGTTTCTTTCTAAGGCAACTATGGAGACACTTCGAGAGCTTATCATCTGTCAAGGCCAGTGTTGAATTTCTTATCTTTAGAGGAAACTACATAGATCTCCATTTGGCCATGTTGTACCTCTCCATTAAGTTTCAGCTGATTATTTGTTGCAGAAACTTTCCTAGCAAACACAAATTACATTCATCAGCTGGTTTAGGCTGGTTTTGACAAACAAATACAGAGCGGGGCAGGTGCGAAAAAAAAAAAAAAGAATTCAGTCTGTGCCAGATTAAATCTACTCCTGCAATAATATGATTCAGAGGCTGTACATAGACAGGATATATCCGACAATGCATTTCAGTTTTCCTGTCTTCAGCTTTCTTCTATTTGAATGCAGCATGTTTCTTTCAAAAACAATGGGGGCCTGCACATCTGGCCCCGTCCCTGTCGGTCTCAGGCTGTCCTCTGACAGTAGGGATTCTCACCCTGCAGACAGGCTGAAGAAACACTGTGTACTTCATGTTCTCTCAGGCCTCTGCTCTGCTCTCTGTTTGCATGTTATTCAAAGTGTTCTTCTGTGGGACTGCGCAGCCTAATCACCCCTGTGGTTTTTTGTTTTTTTTTATACTGAGGAGTTGAATGATTTTAATCCTCACTGTTACTTGAAAGGCAGAGGTGTATGAGGTGCTTGAAAAGATGTGACATCGCTGTTGCACTACTCTGCAGCTGCACTTTGAGTTATATCAGGTTGCTGTCTCAGAGAAAGCAAGCTGGGTCATTGTAGACTCAGGCGAGAGACCTGAAACTGACTGCAGCCCACCCGACCTGGTTGATCTCTTTGTGATTATAGTAAATTGTCTGTAAATTGATGAAAGAACAAATAAATCTTAAATCTATTTGAAAATGTCTCAGAAAAATTTTCTTATACTAGAAGTCCAGATGTTATACAAAAAATGACTGCTAAAACCATTTCTGCTTTTGCAAGTGTGGCATTATCTCAAGCATGGTGTAAAGGATGAATTTTATGTTCTTGGGTCATCTTTTTTCACTGATTGGCAGCTCAGAGCATCTTGTGAGCTCTGAGTCATTCCTGTGGTCTTGTTGAAGAGCAATGACATGTTTTGTGCGGTTTGGAAGGAAGCATGATGAAATCTCCATAGGCTGAGAGTTTTAGGAGGAGTTTTATGATGCAGACAAAATGTCACAAATAGGTTATGTACTTTACAAATAGTAGCTTATGTGGAGTCATGGCTTTGTTTCAGTTTCAACAGTTGCATGTGACTGTTCTCATGTTCTGGATGGATACCTCCCTGGTCTTCACTTTTCAAACAATAAACAGGAATGTTGTGCAGTCAATAACTTCACAACAGCACTGCTTCAATGCAGAATTTTGTGATTTCACATGCAGCTCATAAAACTGGCCTAAGAGTAAAATCCAGACTTGCTCACTGCTATCAGTGACCCAGAGGCCACGAACAAGCACAGCCTGGAAGAAATTATACACTGAATTAATCATCATTAAACCTTATAAAGCTTGGAGTTTATTATTGGGAACTGTAGATGTTAAATATTTCATGCCATGATGGAACTTTGGTCACAAGGCCCAACTTTTGCATGCATGAGATATAGTTTACTGTTATTAACTAGAAAATGTGCTCATTTGTGAGATTTCTTAACTTTTTAACGCACTTTTCGTCCACAATGACCGCTAGTGACTTATGCGAGATAATCCATGGGAACTTAGTCACTGCTCCACCGTCATCTCGCAGGTGACAAAAGAATTAGCGCTCATGCTCAGCGGAGGAGCCTGCTGGAGTCTGTGGGAACGACTCAGTGTTTGGATGACACTGACAGTGAGAGTTAGCAGGGTGCCTATCAGCCAGTTAAATCCAGATTGTGCTGACAAAGCCAGACGTGCATGGGCAGGCCGCGCACACAGGCGAGCGCGAGGCCAACTGCACGCATCGGCGCGCACACAGGCAAACAAAAACACAAGCAAGCACACAAGCGCACGCCAGGGGGTGGCTCACTGAGGGCCCCAATTCCGTCCAGTGTTGTTCCAGTTGTTGGAAACTTGGGTCACACAGCTGCTAAGCTCAGCCAGATGCACGGCTGGGAAAAGATGAAGAAGTGGGAAAACAGAGAGGTGAAAAAGAAGACTTTCTTCCGAGACAGAGAATGATTTAAAGAAGGAGAAGATAAGAAGACAGGTATTCCATCTAGATTTTCCATTGATTTGTAGCATTTGCCTTTAAAAATCTGTTCCTACTTGTTAACAGCCACTCTGCCAGTTTCTTCAACACCTCCTTGATGTTCACAGTTAATTTGCCTCTTGAAAAATTAATGGAGACGGCCCACTAATTTGCTCCATAAAGCTGCAGACCGGTGTGTCTATTTAGCAAATCTATTTACTTATGTCGCCTCTGCTGCCAGCCTTCCCGGTGACAGGCTTGCTTAAGATAAACATAAAGTAATACACTAATTACTTACTAGTGTTCAACAGATGTCAGAATTTCCAAATAAATAAATAAATAACACCTGCCAACTCTGAGCTAGTGTCATAAATGGTTACCCACCCTGTTATTCAACATGCGTCAATTAACTTCACACCAGTGGTCTTTTAATGGACGTGTGTACTCATTAGTCCGATGTCATCGGAACTCAGAACGCAGATGTGTTTCCACCAGCTCAGACATCTGTATGTATACATGGCGGCTGGCTCTGAACTCTAACCTTTTGTTCGGGGATGGGATCAGAATGTGTGAAGTGTCAACTCTGCAGGCTCTGCATCCAGTCTTTTACTGCTATCACGAATATTTCCCAGTCTCTTGTAAAACTCCGTGTTAAACTATCCACCCGTAGCTCTCAAACGGCTTGCATGCGGCTAATAACAAAGTTCACCGCTGTTTAAAGGCATGCAGCCCACTGAGTCACGGCCTCTGACCTTTTAAAGAGCATCCACAGAGCAATTAGACAGATCGCTTACAGTAACTGCAGCCGTCTAATCCCATCGGTTTCAGAGGGGACAGTTTTGTGTGTGCGTGTATTTTTATGTGTGCCAAAATGCAGACGGAGATATTATGAGCCACAGACAAGAACATGTTATTTCTTTAGGGGGAGATGAGGAGCTTGGTTATGAATGTTGCCTGACAAGGATTCGCTCTACTAACACGTTCCTCTGGGTCTCAGCTCCACTTAAGTGCTTTCACAGTAAATTTAACCAGCGCATTCTGCCCATTAGAACCCCAGGTAAAGCTTTGCATTATGGTCTAACAACGTCTGATTTCTGCTGAGCTACAGCCCGGTGCCAGATGCTGCAAAAGTCCCTGCGCTTGTTAGCTCCAATCGAGTGTGCACAGAACAGTTTGCCACAATACTGCTTATCTCCCTACTGGTTCTGGTAATGAAGATGTATATCATTTGCTTTTAAGTTCGGTGAAAGGTAGTAATTTCTGCTAAGCAAGGGTTTAAAGTGGGCCTTGAGCACAGCTCCAGCCTCGTCTCTTTAACAGTAAGGAATGAAGGTTAGGTTTAGTTGGCTATATATTTTTTTCTTTTGTGGGTCTAATCAGATGGAAGTACACGTGTTTACAAACTCACGCCTCACCGTGGCTTCCCCTGATTCTGTAACTGCTGCCATCAGAAAAAAAAGCATAAAAGAAGATAGGATTTGAAGTTTCCTGCCATATAAATCCTAATTAAGGCCTTTCTGGAGTCGAGTACACCCTCTAAAATGTTTTTCTGTCTGTGACTGCACATGCTGTAAAACTCAGGTTTATATTTATTTATGCGCTCTGAATTTATTTGCAATGACAGTTCACTGCTGTCATAAAATGTGTCTCTGGTTGCTCTGCTCTGATTCTGTTCCTTTTATCAAACTTTTTTTTTTTTAAATATCCACGTATAGGTCTACAAATATAAGCACAAATGGTACTGGTCACGCTGTACTTTGCAACAGGCTGTTGACGTGTTTTCTGTCTGAAAATCCAGGACAGAGTCGTGTGAATCTCCACAGACAAGACACAAACAGGTTTTGCGTGACTGTCTTATAATCCACGCGTCTGTGCATCACAATCTGGATGCGATATCAAATGTCATAATGTTCCACTTGCCAACTGACAGGATTAAAACCCAGAGAGAGAGAGAGAGAGATGTGAGACGTTTCTGCAGAACTGTCAAACTGAAAAGGAGTGTGCAATTTGTCAAGAGTGGCTTACTGTCACTGTTAGGCCTTTTTAAGCAGCTATAGCTCTCCAAACAACACGACAAAAGGGGCTTACTGCAGACGACAAACTCAGAATGCAAGAGTGCTTAGGGATTTTTCAACATCACTGACACAATGAAAAATATGACGTGTGGAACAATTGTGCTAATTTAGCTGCCTTAGCTTGCTTTGACATGTAAACCCTTAGCAGCTCTGGAGAAGTCACCAAATAAAAGAGTTTACAGTCGTCTGACTGACTTCAGTGAAAGTGTGAGGATCAGTTCACAAAATGCATGATATGTTTGTTTCACATCATGCAGCAGAGGCCCAATTCTGATAAAACGAATAAGGAGATTGGAAATGACAATTTTTCCCAGCAGGTGCAATTACAGAAACATGTTTTTGTCACTTTGTCTTGCTGAAACAAGCACCCCAGCATTGCATAAGTGAAACAACTGGCAACACTTCAAGACACCGTCATTTTCATTGTACTTCCAGTGCTATTGTATTCCACTGGACTGGAATCACATCGTACAAGTGACAGTCTGAGCATGGTACTCAGTCCTGGCTGCACACCCAGAGGTATCTCCAGCACTCAATTGTCTCTTTGTGCACTGAGAACACAGTTGTCAAGAGTTAAAAAAAAAAAAAAAAACATCACCACTGTGAGCAAACAGCCTAGCGGCACTTGCCTCTCAAGCAACCGCCTCATTTGGATGCCAAGATGGGACAGTCTCAGACGTGCCCCACTGGACTTGCCCCTTCTGGGGCTATTCCGCCCTCTCCAAGGACGGTGTGCGCTCTCCGCCTGGCTGAACCATCTCAGAGATTCTGTTGCCACCACCAGCACTTTGGCTTTCCCGAAAGAGTGATGAGCTACTCACCCCCTTACTCACCGAGTCTCTTCAAGAGGCCAGACCGGCGGTAAGTGGGGGGGGCGGATAGTCAGAGACTTTGTCTATCGTGTGACAGGACAGTGACAGGTGGCAGAGACAGATGTGCACTCGGTACACAAATTCTGGAGAAGGCTGGCAGTGTAGATCAAGGTGAATTCAGAAAACTCACATAAACAAAATGTCAAGGCTGTGCACACAACAATGACACTGCAATACCAGTCCTTTTAAGATTCTCCACATGTTCTGCATGTTTGGCACAAAAACATCCCACCAAGGAATATTACAGGCAATCTCAGGGCAGAAACTGACAGCTTGTAAAACTTATTGAAACATCTCATGAGAAAGATCAAGGCCGTGCGCCTTCTTGCTGCTTGTTGCTCAGGAGACAGGAAGAGAAACGATAATGACTGCCTCTGGGTAACTCTTCGCATGGAGAGAGCTTAGTATTCACTGTCTGTAACCAGTCTTGTTGCCCACACTGACAGCTTCCTGTGAGATAGCCTCTGGCTGCGACCTGTGGCTGGCATGTGTGCTGTCAGGTCAAAGTCTTCGGCAAACCGCGCATTCCTAATTGAGAGAGTACAGATTGTGCAAAGACAAAGAAGAAAAACCTCAGTTTGACAAAGGGGCAATCTCAAAAGAATATTCTTTAGTTTTCCTGTTTGTTTCTTTGTTGTTGTTTTTTTAAATATGGATTTCATCATCATTACTCATTATGCTGGATGTGCCCATCTTTAACCTTGTATGCTGAAACCTCAGAAAGTGGCCCAGAAGCTATTAGTGCAGCTATTATTACAGATGACCAGTATTATGTAACAGGTTTGCCCCTTCGGAGGGGCTATCTGATGGGACGTGTGGCACATAGCTGAGATTCAGAACCATTCACTTGATGCATGCCAAACATGGTCAGGCACTAAACATTCCCCCAGAAATATGAGCCCCGCTTTTATTTTTTATTTTTTTAGAGAAGGCAGGACAAGCTAATATGTGTATTTCATAAACTGTTTACATCCAGACTGATACAAAACTAAATGAAGCTGTTTATGCAGCGTCTCAACATCTTCCAGTCAATATTTGTCATGAAGCAGCTCTCACACTCGAAATCAAGTAGGCTAAGCCGGAAAGTTAGTTTCTGAGTCATTATTGAACTGCTCTTAAATGTACATGTATGTTTAACTTAAACCACGTACTGTAGACTTCCCCAATATCTGGAGTTTCTATTTGTGCATTTCTGCTTGGCCAAAAGCAATGTGTGTGACTCTCGCTTGGAGAAGGGGGACTGTAATTCACCTGTCTTTCATTGCTGGAACAAAGGTGGACATTAAAGCTGGCAGTTACACTGTCACGGCATGAAACCTGAGAAGCCGAGCACTATGAGGCCTAATACTCAATGTGCTCTCTACCTGGCTGTGCCAGGCCCACCATGAGCTGGCCTTCCACACTAATTGTTTTGTTACATAACCAAACTAAAGAAAAAAAGCGGTGACAAAAGTTGGATTTTTCAGATATCAGCGTGCTATGAATTCCTCGTCAGTCCAGCGTGAAGTTAAAGGAAATTTGCATACAGAACAACTTGGTACAGAACACAACATTGATGAGATGTTTACATCAAAGCTAAGGAAACAAAAACCATTGCACAACAGCAGACTCAGACACTGCTCAGTTGAAACCACCGTAGGGTAAATGTTGCTGACAATAGGTGTGCGTTCTCAGTTTGTACTACAGGTCACAATCTGTTTATTTCACTCCCCTGCAGGCTCCAAGGAGTTACATTGCATGCAATAGAACGTTCAGAACACTACCTGCAGTGCAAGAGGTCATACATCAGAGAGCAGGGCTTTGTTTCCAAATTGATCCACTTTTAGAGAGTGGATCAATTTCAGTGTTTTTGTTACTCAAAAATATTCCTGATAGCAGTTAGTGAGTGAAGTGCAAAATAATTCCAGCAGCGCATCACATGGGCATTGCGAAATAGATGAACTGATGTTACAGTGTGTCTCATTAGGATTTTTTTTAAGTGTGATAAACGGGCAAAACATTTACAGGAAAGGGTAAATGGAAAAATCCCGTGGAAAACTTGCTTCTTCGTTGAATGTTGTGATCTATAGGTATTGTAACCTCCTTATTCACCACTAGATGGCAATAGAGTTTACATAGGAAATTTACCAAAGAGTAGTATATGGAAAAGTACCTACATTCAGTGTGTGTGTGTGAATATGTGGATGATTGCGATAACTCAGTTATAGTACATTTGCTGAAGGGCTAAACAATTACATCCGGAACCAAAGGGAACAAAATGTTACTTTTCATTTGAGTGCAGCCCAGTCTATCAAGGCACATGCTGATTAACTGCAGCACACAAGTGTAAAATTAAAAGCATATCTAAATCAATTACCTTCGTAAAGAATTTCTTGTTGAATTCTAGTAACAAATAAATAATTCACGTGAAATCACGTTCGAGAAAAACCTCGTGGTGAGTGTGACGTTCTGGCTGGCTAAATCAAGTTTTTATTTGCAGCACGAGCCTCTTGTTTACGCAGACTTCGTGCGGTCAGAAAAGTTCATCATGTTATGTTCCGTTTGTTTCAATTATGCGGATTTCGGTCTGTGGGTTAACTGCACTAAGAGAACTGCTGCAGAGGACACAAGTTCAGAAGCAGGGCACGTGCTGCGCTGCATTCAATGAACGTTTTAAAATCGATTTGTTTATCTTGATTTCTAGTAAGCCAATGAAACCTGAGATTTGTTGTTTTCCCCTGTTTTTCAAATTAAATACTTGGCATCGGAATAGAAAATATTGAGCGTACTTTTCTCTTCATGGAACAATTATGTAAAAAGAAAAACAGAGGGGGTGTTTATCGCAGTGAAATTTTTACCGACAGCACTAGAAGGCACCACAAGCTCCGCCTCCTCTGCCCAAGCGAGTTCATTTGACTTAATGTATGCGCTCGCGTCAGATGACGTCTGGCTCCCAGCCGTACAAAAGAAAGCCTGTGGCAGAAATAGCAGCAGACAGTCGCTAGTAAATATCGGCGAAGCTTACCCACTGACACAGCACTACGCTCAACCCTTCCAGCGAGTCAGTGCATCGCTATTAGAGACAAAAACAACCCCGGATCTACACTTCGGTGTCCAGCCAATCGCAAACGTGGCGAAAAGTATAATTCAAACGAGTCTGGTACTCAATATGAGCACGGAGATGTTCGCTCAAACGCCAATGGAGGTAGCCGTCTACCAGCTCCATAACTTCTCCATCTCTTTCTTCTCCTCGCTGCTCGGAGGAGACGTCGTATCGGTCAAACTTGACAACAGGTAACTTCGCGTTTCGGGCTACTTCTACTTCAGTATAGCGGCTCGTCGTTAATAATCTTGAACTGAGATTAACGGCAGTTCAAAACTGAATTTTTAAGGGGGTTCATTGTCAGAAATTGTTGCCCTGCTCCGCTTTGTTTTTCTCTGCTGCACTTCTTGTAAACAATGAGTGGATAGTTGCACTACTGTTTATCCAGCTGCATATATGAGCCTCGCCTCATATACAATGTCCTAGTCACGTTATAAACTAAATAAAGCCAACCTAACCTCTTGAGTAATCTACATCCAGTTTGTGCTTTAGAGAGGGAAATAAAGCAATCCAGATAACAGCAGCTCACAACTTGTTTTTCTTTCTGTTTTGCACGGTTTCTGTTTCTTTTCCTTAAAGTACTGGCTTCAGCAGACCTTTTATTTTATCTTTTAATTACTACTTCAAAAAATGCGAACGTGGGCCTGATTTGGTTATGTACTGTAAACTTACGGCTTTGTGTCTTTTTTTTTTTTTTTCAGTGCCTCTGGTGCTAGCGTTGTGGCCATCGACAACAAGATCGAGCAGGCAATGGTAAGTTGAGATAAGACTAATACATGCAGCACCTGACCAGAACCTTAGTTACTGACTTACACACTTATCTTGGCATTGTGTTGATAACTATTCCAAGTCATTTAATTGAATTAGCTCCTGAGCAGGCTCTAAAAGATATTTGACCTCCCCTAATTGCACTTTACCCTGTCCATTTGGGACCAGCTTTCTATGTACAAAACCACTGGGAAGTCCCTGTTATTAGAAAGCAGCCCAGGCTACAGCTTTTTAATTCATCAGAACATAGTTATTCCATACAATAACACCTTTATGACATGTAATCTTAAGTGTATGTGGCATCTCTGAAGAGATGCATGTGAGTGAACACACATAATGAAGTTTGAGCTGGCAAAATTTGCAACTTCAGCATTTGCTCAGTGCTCATCCATCTCTCTTTTCTAATGACAGGATCTCGTCAAGAACCACCTGATGTACGCCGTGCGTGAGGAGGTGGAGATCCTCAAAGAGCAGATCAAAGAGCTGGCCGAGAAGAACAACCAGCTTGAGAGGGAGAACTACCTGCTCAAGAACTTGGCCAGTCCAGAGCAGCTGGAGAAGTTCCAGTCTCGCATCCCGACGGATGTGCTGTTACCTCTGGATAATCAGAACGTCCAGGTGACCGCGGACCAGCAGCAGCAACACCAGCAGACCAGTAACCACAACACAGGCTCTGCTGTGTAAGTGGCTCTGCCTTGGGGCGGGCAGAGCCACTGTCTCTTTTCATCAATGGACCTCCATTTGAACTTTAGCGTAATTAAATCGCCACCAAGACCCCTTCGAAACGGCGAAGGCGAAGCATCGGTGCTGTAAATGATCGATGGGACACAAATGAACTGTTGACACTGAGCACAAACCAGAACTCGAGATGCTCTGACCGGTGCCATGTCGGGCCCATCCTCTGATACCGTCCAGCTCTTTGTCGTAGTCTCTCTTTGTAGACACAAGTGTTTAAGAATAGAGAGGGCAGGCTAGACACGAATAAGTGCTTGCTTTCAGACAAACACTCTTCTCTCTGTAGAGATGGGGTGAGGAGGTGTTGATTGGGCTGGCCCTGCAGGCGCTGACTTGGAAAGTGTGGGCAGTTTTGTCCCCTCATGACCCAGAGGAGACCCTTCTGAGATGGTTCTCCAAGTCTCAACAAGAACAGCCCCATCATGTGGATTTTGTCCCACCTCACAAGTTTCAAAGACTTCTAGCCGCACATTTCAGCCACCAAACAAGGACTTTACCCGTAACCTACAGTGTATTACTACTGTCTTCATATACACTTACACATAACAAAAATAATCAACAGGATAAGCTAAGGCAGGAAAGATGAGGTTAAAACTGTGTCGTCTGTTAGAACTGGCAGCCTGCTGGAGTAGACTGATCAGTAAACTGTAACTCATGACAAATGTAATCTTGTATTGCAGATGGGGCTTGCTGCTTTGGGGGAAAAATAATTTTACAATATCTTCTGTTGTTGCTGTGATTCTGAACAAAATCACTTGTTTCTATAGGAGTTCTAAAAAAAAGAAGCTATTTTTGTAACAAGCTGGGCCTGTCTTATTCACCACATAGCTAAATTGTACATACAGATGAAACGTCCTGAGCTGCTGGTGAAAATGATTTGAAAGCAGATGCCAGCAATTTCTTTTTGCAGATGCACTCCTGTTTTCCTTCTTTTTTCTTTCTTTTTTTTTTTTTTTAAAGCAGCACCATCCTCCAGTATCTGGTCTCTTTTCTTGCTCAGATGCCAACTTGAAAACGATGGCATGACAACAGTGCCTGCATGTAAGAGAGGAACACATTTCTACAGTGAGATTGGTTATTATTGTTGTTTTCTTGCTACCAAAGACTATTTTGTTTGTTCTTTTTTTATGTTTGTACAGCAACAAAAGCTGAGCACACCAGGACCATGTGTATAAAGTTCACAGGGAGAAGACATGCTTATAGCTACTGCTAAAGTTTTTGTAAAGATAACGGTATTGTTGCTTTAAAGTATCCTGAAACTGTTGCTCACTAGTGTTTGGATACGACTGCACATTTGCAATAAACCTTATGTTTACATATTACGTGACGTTGTTGGTGTTTGCTCATTGACTGCTGTCAGGTCAGAAAGATGAGCTGCAGTTTTGCACAATTCTGGCAAAATGAACAAAATTAAGTCTCATAAAAACATACCAGATTTGTTTTATTTATGGTTCCTTCAGGGGAGTTTTTTAATTTAAAAATAGGTGGGTATAGCATGGGAACTGTTTAACATCTCTTCATCAGAGTATAACCAAAAGTATCATTTCATCCTTGGAAGTTGGGACCAAATGATCAGTGTCTCCAAATGTGTCTTTTCTATAGACCTTTGGGACTGTTTTGGTTTACAAGGTCCATCTGATGGGCGGCATGTGATGTGTAAAACTCAGTACAGTGTTGCAGTTGGCCACAAGGTTCCTGCTGCACATAAAGATTTTTTTTTTAACCTAACGTAGGCTGCTCAGACTTGTGGAAAGAAAAGCCCTCTTCTATTATTACTTCAGAATCTTCAATAAAAATGTTCATCATCAAAACAGCACAACCACTTATGAGGGTGAGGTAATAATCGCCGGGTTGCCCGAGGGATTAAATGGTGTGGGAATGGAAAGAAGGGGGGAAAAAAAGAGGGAAAAACATTTTGTAGCTAGTAGCTTATTCCTTCAGACGAACTGGCTGCCAGTCAGTGCAGATTGTGCACAACAAGATACGATGTGTGCCTCCTCCTCATGGACGGAGGAAAACAAAACGACTCTGGTTCAGAATCACCACCCCGGATCAAAGTCTCTGCATCCTCGAGCTGTTTCGTGTCAAAATAACTGATTCCAATGGTTTGGATCAATAGCTGCCATGAAGTCTACTAACAGCAGGGGGGACGTTTGTTTAATGTAGCAAAGAGGAAGTGGACAGGTGTTTTATTGGCTTCCCCAGCACAAGATAATTACAGTCGGTCTGTCCAGCCTGATACCAGCAGGCACGTTTTGCATGTCAATGAAAAGAGGCTGCAGCGTTAGCAGCAGCAGAGTGTCGGAGCTGCAGTTTAATCACACTGGGGCTGATGGATAACGCAGCTTCAGCCGCAGAGGAAAAAGTCGATCCAGCAGCGGAGCGAGCAGGCCAAAGAATGCACAGGCACACAAAGAGCCCTGGAGACAATTAGGACTTTGGCTTCTTTTACAACTTTGCTTGCTCTGTCGTTCTATTTTGAGACTGGTTTAGAAACAATATGTTCCAGAAGCACTTTAATGGCTTTTTATGTGAAGCACATTGATAAAAAGTTTCCAGGGCTGGTTCACCAGTGAGATAATTCAAGAAAACAGAGCTGAGGACAAATATGTCTCGTCGCCATGACTTCTGTCCAACAGTACACTCCAGGTCTTTGCAGATGTATTTTAAATTTATTTAACAATAGAGTTATTGAGCATAATTAACTTTTTTTTTGTTTAAAGATGTGGATTCATGCGGATGTACAAGAATAATATGAGATGGGCACATCTCACACTGGTAAAGCATTTTCTTTTCCATTCATTTGTTAATGGCTGAAAGGCCCACATCCTTATTTCAGCTTCCGCTGGAATTTCGAAACAAGAAAACAGAAAATCTGAGTCAAAGCATAGCTGATTCTGCATCACTTCCTGCAAACTACAGTTAAAAATTAAAAAAACCTGGGAGCAGGTTTTAGTGTGGAATTAATCTTTAGCCGGCCTGAAACCCGGCAACCAGGCAAGGAGTTTTTGATTAGTCGTGTTATGCAAGTCACATACGAAAACATCTGTTTCAGATGGACATTTTGGGGTGATGTTTGGGATAAGGGCGCTCTCCCTCCGCGTGGTCGAGCTTGCATGCCAGAGAATAATTTGGTCAAATGTTTATTTATACAGACATACACAGCTTGCGTGCTTTCTGAACGTCGGCATATTCAACATGTCGACGTTGAAGTCAGGAGAGAAATGACACATTATGTCACTCTGTTACACAGTTACATGCACATTTCACACAAAGTGAAGTTCAGGCAATTCCACACAGAACAAGTAAAAACAATAGCAATTAGTTAAAGGTTGTCTGAAACGGCATCTTCCCACACAGGAAAACAGTTTATTAGCTACAAGGACACAACAGTTACATAATCTAATATTGCTTCAATGATGTCTTCCACCATGGCAGACATATAAGTGTTGAGTGGGTTCTGTGAACTTTTTTCAAAGTGGGTGTCAGTGCTGACATCAGAGATTAAACAAACCCCACACATGTTAATTCAGGGGCTCACTTATAGTGTTGTTTCCTTTAAGGGAAAAAAAAATACCACTTTTTGCATTTTGCTCAGTTTGTGTTGGCATAAGTTGTGTTTATTTTGCTGTCTGGTAATGAGTGTTTGTTAGTAACAGTTCCTCTGCAGACAGCCCTTTCCAGTTTTAACCTCTGTAAAAAGTATCAAGTTTGGTCACGCACACGAACAAGGCCTGTCCCCACAGACAGACACGCTGACAGGCAGACAGGTTCACTGTTCCGTATCGTGAATAATCTAATTCACCCTTGGCTCAGCTGCGTTTGTCCTCTTATGCTACACATATGACATTTGATTGAAAGATTAGGAGTGATGGATATCTATTCATCTATTCAAACTGTGCACATGTACATATGAAATCATATTCAAAAAAAGCACAAAATGATAAGGTAAAAATTAAAGTAGAAGTTCATAACAGGAAAAAAAAAACAAAATTAGGGACTTTTAAAGAAATGCAAGAATGACCATAAAAGGAGATATTAAACTATAACAGACATGCAACAATAACAGGCAAAAAAGAAAATGACTAAAATGAGAGAGGACGTGAAAAAAAAATTACCATCATATAATGTAGATTTATAATAAAGAGATACAAAACAGTCTAAACTGGACAAAAATACCAATCATAATAGTAAAAAATAAAACCATGAGAGTCAAACTCAATAGTTCATAGACGTAGTATTACTACAGACAGAAAGAGAACGTCTTCAGACTTTTACAAATAAACCAAAAAGAGATGCAAAGTAATGATGCAAAAATGACAAATAGGAGACTCAAAGAGACTGAGACACAAAGTGAATTCGAAAAGATGCAAAATGAACGAGCAAAATGCAAGTAACACCAATAAGGTTAGGGTTATAACCTGGGATACTTTTGTGTCATACTTTTATTTACTGTACTTATTTCCATCTGTACTTTTTACATATGTTTTTTTTTTCTTTTGTGTTTGTATGTGTCTCTGAAAGAGTGAGGGACTTCTTACAAACCATATATCAGCCTTTTTTCATTATTCATTTTTATTTTTTATGAGAGTCTATGCTGAGGGGCATTAATCTGATGTCAGACTTTTAAGTTTCTGGGCATTGAGGAGAGGCTGACCTGGTGTAATAACAAATGGTAAATGGTCTACAGGCCTTTTTAACCTTTTCTAGCTTCTACAAATCATTTTACAATATGTTTCTTATTCACCCATTCAAATCCATGCAGCGCAGCAGACAGCGGGGAGTTCAGTGTCCTACCCAAGGACACTTTGGTACATGGCAGTGCTGTGGATCAATGCACCCACCTTCTGATTGGAAGATGACCTCCTCTTCCCACAGAACCACGACCGCCCTGGTCACCAAAAATCCAGAATATCATATCACCCCCCCCCCCCCCCCCCCCCCCCCCCCCCCCCCCCCCCCCCCCCCCCCCCCCCCCCCCCCCCCCCCCCCCCC
>JAOWBL010000002.1:6265949-6287323 GCA_028564865.1 Zenarchopterus dispar
ATATATATATATTACAAGTTGATGTGTTATTGCGCAGAAGGGGGATTTTAATTATAATAAACTCAGGGATTTTTTTGGGGGGGGGGGGCATAGTTTCCACTTTTGAATAAAGTGGACATAATGGCTTTTTATTGTATTTATTTGGTAATTAGTTTGACCCAGTTTCTTTATTTCATTTCAAATTACCAGCAGCTGACTGTTTGTAGACGTTTGTGAAAAGCATTTAATTAAGTGATACTCTGAAGTTACTCATTACTTTAATAATCGTTAGCTCTTTCTGTTTTCCCCCGCAGTGTTGTTTTTTTAGGTCATGTCAAAAAAAACACTGTCGACTCCCAAATATTACTCTTCACTTGCTCTAATCTGCAAAACTTTAACAAATCAAAGCTGACACAGCAAACATTATAATTTTAGAATCTTGCCATAACGTGTGAAATTCCCTCCTTCTACGAATGTGATTTAAATAATTTAAAATACACAATTGTACACTTCTTTTATCAGACAGACATCGTTGCCTGTGTTGCACCTCATTTCTACTTACCCTCCGTCAATCCGTATGAAACCGACTCAAACCATATGTAATCCATAGATTGTCTGAAGGATTCAGTTTAAAGCCTGATTTTCTTTTTTGTGAAGTTCGCCATCTTATTACTAGTTATTTTTAGCATGGCCTAGTTCATGCTAGTCTATGATGCTAACTAGCCTTATGTCCATTCTTCAATCATTTATAATAACCTCATATTCATTCTGATAGAAGCTGGCTATCCATCCTCATCTCTGATGCCTCTGCCAAAATTACATTTGAAACAAACTGGCAGAGCTCCGGTTGAGCATCAGCAGCTAATTGGTTGTTGTCCCAGGTAATTTATCACAGGTGGGTCCCAGCAGCATCAACTCAGTCTAAAAGCGTGTAGTTGAAAGATCCGGCTTTTCCGGCTGCTGCCAGAGTAAATGGCCAATGAGCTTGGTGCTGTCCATCCGTAAGTGAAGATAGCTCTTAGCTGTGGTTTGTTCTCTGACCCTTCCACGGAAACTCTTAGCTAGTTGTTGTAGTCTGTTAGTATAACTAGTAGCAAACAAAACCTGTTATCTTAAAAATGAAATAAAAGGCTGTGCTTTGTTAAGCCTTTATTCAAAGCTCAGAAGTCTAGTGCTAATTGTGGATTAAGTAGTGACAGCTAGATAAGTACTATTGCGCATAAATTTGTGGTTTTATATGTATTTTTTAAAACACAGAACTGCAGGTTTTTATGGATGGTTTGGCTCGATACTCATGCTAACTATGCTAACATTGCTAATGCTAGCTTGATCCTACCAGGGAAGGGAAACTTTTGCTCTAGTTTCTAACAGCCAACCACTTGTAGCTTATACAATTATATTAGTCAAAAAAAGAAGTTTTTCTTCAAAAACCTGCTAATTATTTTTCCTGTGCTAAGTGACACTGGATGCCAGTGCATCCTATATGTTCTCACCATAATCCACCACACCAGTTTAAATTTTACAACTCAGTTGAGGCAAATTTCAGTTCGAAAAGCACCAGAAGGAGTTCTGCAATGACAGAAGTTACAGTTCTGATAGGAAGAAGTAGATTTATGGATGTATCACATAAATGTTCAAACACAAGTAGAAACTAGGTTTTAAGGTACGTGAGATGGGCTACCTCTATTTACCTTGAATTTACAAACATAATTCTGCAAAGAGTTCATGGAGATTATTTATCACTGAAACAGAAAA
Organism: Zenarchopterus dispar; assembly: GCA_028564865.1. Taxonomy (NCBI): domain Eukaryota; kingdom Metazoa; phylum Chordata; class Actinopteri; order Beloniformes; family Zenarchopteridae; genus Zenarchopterus; species Zenarchopterus dispar. The sequence continues at coordinate 6,267,684 of JAOWBL010000002.1, forward strand.
ATATAATGCACCTCTTTTCAGAAAATCGAAGTTTAGAAAATGCGTGACATTTGGCATAAAATCTTTTCACCTAGGTTTCCTTTTGTTGTCAACAGACACGACATCCTATTATAAACTGTCTTTATGTGAAGGCTGATGTGTGTGTGTGTGTGTAGGTGGTTTTCAACCACTTCCTTTTATAAAAACCAACCAAGGACAGCATGTTCTGAGTACTGCTTTCATTTTACAAAGTCACGCAAAGCTTGATGACGAATGTAGAAGTGACATGTTTTCTGTGAGAGACAGAGACTCAAGCTTTTAATGAACCTTAAGGAATCTATGACAAAGTAGCAATTGTGCCCATGCGATTGTCATAGTCTGTGGTCCTGAACATGAAAACATTATCAAATAAACATGTATGCATAACTCACGGGGCTGCTGACAAAACCACAAGGACTTTCCTGGCTAGATCTTGTTTGTCACTTTCTTAGCGTAGACTAGTTAATTTCACTAAATTTTACCCTGCAGCTCATTTCCCTGGATGTCTCCAGTCTGCATTATCACCACAAGGATGTTCAGCACAATGTGCGTCATGTTTGGGCGAAGATGTGTGATAGAGTGAACAAAGACTGCTGTTTTGGCTGACTGGCAAGGCCTTTCATGGCTTTTCCAGCTATCTGGTCTGTCTGCAGACAGCTTTGGCCACCTTCTTGGTAGTTATCAGACAAACTCGCTCGGTGCTGCACAGACATGCTCCTGGAGATTTGTCTGGCTGCGGTGCCTTCCCCAGAGAGGAATTCAGCTAAAGAGGCACCTGCTGAAAAGTGGCATTCTCATGACCATTTGCTGAGGTGGAGTTATATAAGACCAACAGTCGCTTCATTCTGAGAAATAAGTATTTCCTGAAAAATGCCAACCTTTTATGTCTCTGTCTTATCCACTATAACAAACAGTCTTTGCTTTGTCCTTCTTTGATGAAAACTCTGGTTTGGCTCAGGTAGTTACTGGGGATTTTGATTCAAAAAATAGTTTGTTACAGCAAGCCTTGGGCATCAACTTGGCAGAGAAAAAGAGACTGTGTCATGAAAAAGAATAAATACATTGAAATATTAATGGAATTTGATGGCCTGCATGTGCGCTTGGAGGTCAAGATAAACAATTTTTTCTGACTTTTCCCCATAAATATGTATCTTATATGTGATACCTTTGTGAACAGACACAGATGACAAATGTACAAGTGACATGAATTAACAGTCAACATTTTGACATCTGAGAAGGGATTATTCCTGACTCAAACACTTTGAGAGTCTTCATAGAACTGCAAGGCATAACTAAAATCTGTCACTGAGTGACAGTTTTGAGAGCTCTTAGGAGTCTGTACCATCAACCAGCTCCTCCTCACGTACACACCCACATGATTCAGCTAGTACTGGTATCGTTGTTTGATCAACAACACTGATAGAGATGCTGTACTTGCACAAACACAACAGAATCATTTTACATAAGCTGAGCCCTCAGTGCTTGCCTTTTAGAAACCTATTTTCCTTGACTGCACTGAGCTGCAGACTGACCGTCTACAATGTCTCCACAAAAGTGCTGAGTGTTTATGAGTGAGTCTGTCTGTACAAGGCAGTGCATTCTTTATCTGCTCCTTTTCTGGGAGCGACAGTCCGCTGCAGACAGTAGATAAAGTGTTTTTTACCAGTCTTTTGAGTTTGTTTCTCTCTGCCACACACAACACACAGCAGTGCGTATAATAATTATATAGTATGTAAGACAAAATAGATATAGGTTAGTTTTGCTGAACTAGCAAGGTCCGCCAGGCCAATGAATGGGTCCAAATCCCTTAAATATACAAAATTATATGGAAACACGTTTGCAGGATTGCACGTGCTGATCTGACAGGAAAAAAAATGTTATAAGAGTACAACATAGCTCAATACCTGGCTTACCCAACTTGAGGTTAGACTTGTTTTGTTTGTTTCTCTTTTTACTTTTTTAAGTTCAGTTAATGTTCACGTTTTGTTTCCTCAGCAACTGTGGAAGCGGTTCCTTTGTTTACACCAAATAAGACATTCCTATCACAAGCTTTGCACATGAATGTGAAATTTGTTCTCTTTCTTTGGCCACAGTCGCCTGAGTTCTTGGCCTTTAAGCTACTTAAAACCGTTGACCTCATGTGAGAAAATAGGGAACGATGGATGAGACTAGAACAAAATGTCCCAGACACAGAGGGTTGAAACAAGGTCAGGAAGTTTGGAGGGAAAGCATGTGCCTCCTCCTACTGGCTTTTGTCGGTAGTGTCTCTTATTTTATATTATTGTATAAAGCTGCTAGAAAAGAAATAATGGTTTTGTTTCTTAAAGAATTCAGACCTCATGATCATGAAATAACTTGCAGTACATGGTCACCTGGACCTTGATCCCATGGGGAATTTAAAATACTAAAAGCATACATTAAAAATTAATTGTCTGCATCTGCACTGGAGTCTTGAGTCAATGTTGTCACATCTGGCACAAATATCCATTTGAATTGAAACAAATGTGAATGTAACTGTGTGGTCAAAGGTCATACTATACAAAGATTAGTCCACAGATCCTAGGAGACAGTAATAACTTACACATAAAAAAAAATAAAGAGAGCATAACGAGAAAGTATCCAATCCTCTATTGGAGGTAGAGAGGGGGCCTGCTTCCTGACCCAAAGTGGGACTTGGTTCCACAAGAGAGAGACCTGAAGACTCTGTCATCCTTTTTCCTTTGAGAAAATCTGGGAATCACAAGTAACCCTGAAGTCTCAGAACAAAGTGATTTATTGGCAGTGATAAGATAAAGCTGATGCTGCTGTTTGAGGGAGGATAAAAGTATTGACATGGCAAAATGACATAATCACATCAATACAAACAAGTCTGCATTGTGGAGATTTTATAAAGTGTCAGAAAGTGATTAAAAGAAAAGTAGCTATTTGGGAGATTGCTTTGTATCAGTCTTGCAATGAGGAGCTGAGACTCATACCTTCAACACTATAAATCTAATCAGTCAACTTGAAAAGGAATTTGTAATAATCAAATCTGTCACTCTAATATATAAGGCCTATAAATAGCCTCCTATACAATTCCTCCAGAAACTTCCAGATCTGGACCAAAGCTAAAAAGTTATTCCTCTAAACCAGCCCACATTGATAAAAGTCAAATGTCCATGATCTGCAGGTGTGCAAAATCTACAGGTGTTTTTCTGAATTAGCTGTAAACTGTCATCTGAAGCACCAAACAGCAAATTCTGCTGCAACTCCATTGAGCTTTAGAATACACATTTGGTTGTCGACAGATATTTGGCTTTCCTGTTAGCATACTGAGCCTCAGGCACAATGGATGCACAGAGACACTGTATTTACAAAAGCTGTCCTTTATTCACAGGGGTGATAAAGGGTTACACTGGCAGCTGCATTCACATCTGCTTTTGTTGGTATCCTTGGGATTTGGAAAGTTCCCAAGGAGAAAGGATATAAGTGAGGAGCAGAAAGTGCAATATATCTTAAAAAAAAAAAAAAAAAGTTTTGTTTACCAGTCTTGCTGTGAGCAAAGAGTCCCATCTCAGTCCAGCACAGTGGTGGCAAAAGTATTCACATTCTAAACTTAAGTAGAAGTACAGATACATATGTGGAAAAAAAACTGATAAAAGTAGATGTACCAATTCACCTTGTTTACGCAAGTAAAATTTAAAAAATACAGGTCTGAAGTATACTTCAGTAAAAAAGAAAAAAGTAAAATTTTTTTTTTTCCTTTTTTTTGCCATTATTGATACACATCTCTTGATAACTCGACAAAACAAAAACATTCTGACCCAAAACATAATCAGGACTGAATTGACCCCGTAGCACTGCTAAGGTCGAAAAGTAACCCCCCTAAAATGACAAAAAAGCTAAGAACAACTTGCTTAGATTAGATGGCAAATTCTTGTACGTGGGCTTTAGGTCAGCACAAGACAGATTGCATTCACCATGAATCCCTGGTGAAGCAAACAACATCAAACAGTACTTTTAAATATGGTCATGAAAGGAAAATGTCTTGCTTTTCCAAATTTGCTGCATCGTCTTTGGACTTTCACCATGTCGCGCTGCAAGTTTTCTCCCTGTCGTTGTCCGTATACTCACTTAATTCCTCTCTTGAGTCATTTATGTTTTTTACATCATGTCATCATCCGTGGAGCTTGAAAAAAGTATCTAGCTTGTTTCATGTAAGAAGTAGAAAATACAGATTGTTTGTGTTTAAATGTAGGGAGCAAAAGTAAAAAGTCTTCAGGAGAATAAACACTCAAATTGAATTCAAAGAATAAACACTTTCCACTCAGTGGAAAAATCCACTAAAGTACAGAAACAAAGTATGTGTACTCCATTACCTCCCGCCTCTGGTGCAACATTACATATGGTGCAGCCATGGATAAGAGAGTGCAGGACAATTTAAGCATTGACAGCCTGCATAGAGTTAACTTGAGGACATAGATGTAATTAAAATGCTACAACAAGATGTCTCCATCAGGTGGAATTCAACCTTTTCTGTGCAGCAGAGCTTGGTGGATCACATGGAGGCTTTAAAGCAAATCAGTGTAGAGTCCATGAAAATTTGATCGCCCTTTTCAGTTCCATTTGAGCAGCTGACCAATTAGGTCAGTTATGTACCTGCCTCCGTTGCAGTTTGCCAATTCCCCAAAATGCAGTATTGGAAAGTGTGAGTGATTACTTTAATGGTGTACAAAGAGAACTTGTATTGCACAGCAACTATGCTGGATGCACAGTATAAAGTTCAATATTATTATTTGTAACAGGAGGGTGCAGACAATTTAAAGTCAGGAATAACAGAGAGAAGCAAGCTCTGAGAACTCTGCATCCAAGAGAAGATGGACTGAAATGTTCAAAGAAATTATTAAGGAAAAAGCTGAATCAGTCAAGACTTTAGCAGGTGAAATGGTGTCATTGGTTAATAAAGCTTTTTTTTTTCTGAACTTACAAACTTAACAGCTAAGAGGCTATTAACTTTGTTACTTTGCAGGTGCATGTTTACCAAGGAGAAGTCAACATACCAGAAAATGAGAAGTGAGAAACTCAGAATTTGAGTAGTGAAAATCTAAGTGGCTTTGTTTCCCAGCTCTTATTTTTGTGGCATACATAGAAGCAGAAGAACTGACAGAGTTTTGGTCTTGAGCATTTAGGTGTGTGTTAATACAACGCCAAAGAGAAAAAACATCAGCATAGATCTTAGAAAATTAATTATTGCAAGTCATCGTTCTTTGAAGTATTTTAACCCATTTCTGAATAATTTAGAGTCCATCCTTCAAAGATTATTCATCAGTGGAAAACATTCAAGGTAGCTGTCAATCTTTCGATGAGGAGATGTCCCAACAAGTTTCCTCCAAGTTGAGACAATGCAAAAAAAAAAAAAAAAATCATTCATTCATACAGTCATTGCCTATGTTTTTCAATCTTCTCCAGGGTCACAGGGCTCTGCTGGAGCCCATAGCAGCTGTGACTCGGTAAAACAGTGGTTAAAGAGACATTCAGTTTAGTTGAAGTCAGTATATTTGTAGACCCCCAATTTTTTAAAAAAAAAAGTCATCTTCAGGCAACTTATGTTGACCTTGGATGATGTGACAATACAATTTGAAACAAACAAACAAAATAAAGTTACAGTTACTTGTTGGGAAGGTTTGCCAGGAGACAGCCTTTCTTTGAAAATACCATGGCAGCACAGCTTAGGTTTGCTAAGTTCCATCTGAACAAACTAAATGTCTCTTGAATAGACTAGACCAAATAGGAAATATCTATGAGCCACAATGTAACAATATACAAAAAACACATGAAATTATTGGTGCTAAAGGTGCTTTATAAGCTGAACCATGGCTATACTTGGTTTTTCAAATCACTGGAAGAGAAGAGAGGTCCTTGAAATCTGTAATCTTACTGAACTGAAGAAAAAACTGACTGACTTAGCTTATTATGAAAGAAACTGAATGAATGGGAGTTTAATCATAGAAATGTTTTTGGAGTACGCACCTAGAGGGTGTTAGCGGTACTCTTTTGTAAGGCTTCCTCAGTGATGGTAAAATTGCTGTGCTCATATGGACAGAACTAGTTAGAAATCTCTAAAGTGGACAATTCTTTAAGTTTGTAACTAGTGGACATACGATTGGATTTTATTAAAACAGGGTTGGTTATGTCATCAAAAACTTAGTTTAATTGTTTAATTTCCGTGATTAACTTTGACAAGAGTGTGCTGGCTGTTTAATAGCCTGACTGTAAATGGGGAAATTTATAGATGGCGTTTTCTTGGCTTAGCAGGCTCATTGACTTCTTACAACGAGGCTGTTGTTTACTCTTTCACTTAGGTTTTTGATAAGACTTCAAGTGACAGCGTCAAATTAGTTTTATCAAATCTTGCTCTGGCCTGGTGATAAGGATAAAGAGACATACTGTTTTTCAGAATTCTGCCAAGTGTTTCTTATCAGCAGAGACCAAGGCTGCTCAGTTTGCTTTTAACAGAAATGCTACTGACTGACTTTAAGGTTGTTTTGTTCACGTGAGTGTTAAACAAAACAATAATGATAATTATAGTAATTAGGGATTAGTCACTAATTTATATTTAAACATATAAATAAATATATTCTTGGGCCACAGACTGACCCAGACATAAAAATGACAGAATATAAAAAGTACAGTAAGATTTACTGTACAGTAACATTTAGCTTTAATTTTGTGCCACAACTGACTCATAATTTAATTCAGGGGATTAATTAAATAATAAGGAAACATACAAACTGCATTCATAAAGCTTTATTTTGCTGAAATTATGTCATTTCATGCTTTGATGCACACAACTAACTCAAAGAATCAAAGAGATACAATTAAATTTATGTTATGTAAAGCAATGCCAGGAAAGTCTCCAGTGTTCAATCACAGCAGTCTGCCTCCTACCTGTGGACATCCTGACGTTTGCACTGTCAAATATCAGGTTGTTTGTTTTGCTACACTGCTGTTTCAGTGCATCCAGCTCTGGCTTTGACAAGCTGCTCGACTCCCCTGAGCGCCTCACCGTTGTTGCTCTAGTCATACTTTTGCTATTGACCTATATGGCCAGTGTTTGACTTCTTCATGGTGTCGACGTGTGCTGCCAAAGATCATCAGAGGTGAACTATGCACAGTGTAACGTGTAGTGTAGAATTTCTGTGAAAAGCAGCAGCTGACAGGTCTGGGGAAAGCTACGCACTGTGCTGAACTTCCTTTAAATCATTGATGGTAGTAATTACATGCTGTATGGAAGTATGACAGAATTTGAGTGACAATGTCAAAATAGAAAAAAATTTACTTCATTTCTCTTAAAAGGAGAGATGTTGAAGTCCACCCTTAATTTATAGAAATAATAAAAGATGAAATGTGAACATAGATGATGCAAGCAATGTGAAGATAGAAACTTCAAAAGTACATTGTGTAACCTGCTATATCTGACAGCCTTTGACATGTTTTTTTTTTTTAAAACACCAGCATAAACACAGCAGAACAGGTTATCTTCACCACATTTGTTGTGTATATAAACTATGCCCGCTCCAGCACAGGAGCCAGTGTGCGCATGTCTGAGCATGTACAACCTATTGTGCAATCTTAATGCAAAGAACACTTTTATCTTTGACCACGTCCTCCATCAGGAAAGTCTCGAACACAGAGTACTTTTGTTCCAGATTTTTTTTTTGTGTGTGAGAGAACTCCCACTTGAATTTCAAAATCCCCTGTAAACTGAATGCAACTAGATGTGGTTATGATGCAATTGTGGGCCATGGTTGGTATGAATGCAGATTACATTTTTCATCTGGGAGACTAAAAGAAGCAGCAAAGGGTCCTGCTGATTGCTGAGTCAGCCATGTGCAACGGAAGCAGAACTCCTTTCAAGATTGGTCAAAATACATACATAGAACATGTCTTGTATTAAAGCTGAATTAAAACATACTGTATAGTTAAGACTTAACTAAATTGTACTCTGGTGTGGTGGTTAGCATCGATGCTTTGTAGATTGAAGTGTCCTAGTTCAAATCTCAGCTGTGGCCTTCCTGTGTATGTTTCCCACGGTCCAAAAACATGTATGTTAGGTAAATTGGTAACCCTGATGGCGGCGTATATGTGGTCCACCACCATATCCGAGAGCTGGAAGCATTGGAAACAGCCAGCTGCACAGAGAAGATAATGGCAACTGCTATTCAAATACCCTGCTACCCCCAACTCCCCTTGATCTTTATCTCCTAAAACAAGGGTCTGAGAGAGCTTCCAGCAGAAAAGTTCTGTTGGATACAAGAAGAGAAATTGACAGTGGAAAGAATCTATTGCAGAGGCAGGGACGCACTGGGAAGTGGGGTTAAAGTGTTACTGCTTTTCACCCACCCACTTTGTATTGCAGCCCTGTACACTGGTTTAGAAAGAGGTTAACAGGGGAAGTAATTAAGGAATAAAACTATCTGCCAGCACTTTCCCTTTCCCTTTCTGCCCCTGACTTTTTCTCCTCCATTTCTCCATGGCTGCTCCTCTGTCAACAGCACTTGCTCTCTCCCAAAGCCCACCGCTAGCTTCTCCTCTAATCTGGCAATCCGTTCATTCCTAATTTGGTGAGTCATTATGGGAGTGATTATCTCAGTACACAGTGTGCGAATTAAGAGGAAAGACAATAAAAGGTGCAGGTTTCCTCAGCTATCTGCATGTGCAGCTTGTAGCTTGAAAAATAGAGCATATGTTTCAGTGATTTCCTGCCTAGCGCAATACAGCGATTATTTGTAAATACTGCATTATGAGAATGTGAGAACTGCAGTTATTTGATTCAGTCAGCTCAGTGTTCATCACTCACATTTCTACAAGTTCAAGTGTCTCTTTTAATTGCCCTCTAAACCTCATTCGGAGTACAGAGTAGGATCAACGGACAGGCGACGTGTTGTGCAAGAAATAACGGATGGTGCAGTGCACAATTACAGCAAAATAATTTAGGCAGTGGGATACATTTTGTGAGGGTTTGTCACCTGAATAAGGAAGAATATAAATAAGAAAAGCAGCATGACCCTCTCTGAGGCTACAGAGAAAATAATCATGAGGGGAAAAAGAACAAGAGCTAAAGGTTTTAGGACTTATTGTTTGCAAGGAAACATAAAGATTGGACTCTGGAGTAACGGAAAAGGTCACTTGGCCAAATTTATCCTTTTAAAGTGTGATGAGCACATCAGGATAAGAAGAATAATGATGAATCGATGTACTCATCACATCTTGTGCCAACTGTGCAGGCCTGTGGGGTTGTTAAGTGCGGTGATGTGGGGTTGCTATAGTTGGTCAGACTGAGATTCAGCAACTTTATGTGACTAACCGCCCCTGTTGCTCATTAACACTTTTCAAGAAGTCTAAATTAAACTAATAACAAAGTAAAAATGATTAATTCACTGAGAAATAAATCTTTACCATGATATGCCGCACAGATCACGTGTATTAGATTAAAACTGATTCTTGATTAGATCAAATTAGTTTATATGTCTAAAATTATGTTTGAAAAAATCACTTTCTTTAATTAAATAAAAACACAAAATGGTTTGATGCCCGTTTCATGTAAACACTCATCAACCATATTGATAAGGCAGAAGGGATTAATTAAAATAATTAGTGTTCAAGACAAGACAGCAAAATTTTAACGATTGAAATAAAAGCAAAATCTGTAAGTTGATCTATGAGCTCTGGACAATTAGGAGGACTGAACAGGGGTCTCTATGTTGTTGGCTTTCTGATGTAAACTCATGTTAGTGGAGGGCAAACAACTTATGTGTGGGCTGTGGAGCATCATGAATATGAATGTGAATATCTGCTACAGGGCAGACTTCCCTCTGCCCAAACAGAAGCATCGGTTGTCAACACACACAACCACCCCAACCCCTACCCCCGACTGTCAGCAAGATTTAGTGGAAACTTAAAATGAATAAATGACAGTGAAGAGTGTTCTCTCACGTTCTTGATGCAGTGATTAGACATGAGAGCCTGCACTTCACATTGCCACATGGTGGCACTAGACAGCAGTGCCTCTGCCTCTTTCAAGTGATTTGATTCCCGCACACATCAGAGCCACGTCCACGGCTGCTCATATGAGGTGGCTGCTGATCGGCTGCGTGTGCTGGAGTAGTTTAGTGTGAATAGGCAGTAATTGAAGTAGCACTATGCAAAGCAACTGCCGTTAAAGCATTTATTTGTCCCTTATTTACAAAGTAACTTCACATGGAAATGCAGAGAAATCAGTTCAAGTAAATTTAAAGATGAAATAATCTGAATTAGAGCCAAATTTGCTTTTTATGCCTGTCTTTTGGGGGGCTCCTAGTGATTATAGAAAATAAAAAGAGCATTTCCTGATGACATTCCATGCTGTTACTTAATTCTTCATTTCAGTAATAACTGCATTTGCAGTTGAACAAAGTGTGTGTAGTAGAAGAGGTTAAATGTAGATGTGCCCTTTGTGCTGTTGTGTAAGCCTGCGTGAACAGTGATTGAACATAACAATACAAAATGCTCAGCTGTGTTGTTGAGGTAGCTCATTATCTTGCTACTAATAGCAAACACTCATAGAAAAGATGAGCACAGGAGAGTGTTGTGTCAGTCTCATATGAAGCAGTCCATTGCTTACAAGGAATTTAACTAATTAATCATATGCCCCATTAATGGCACTGCTGTTGCTGTCAGTGCGACCTGAATTAAAATGTGCACAACCCTTCATACCCAAGGGCCTTGAAGGAAACTTAGTTTCCTTTAATAATCAAATATCTGCTCGGTATAAGAGACTTTTTTCATTCCAGCACACTCAGGAGTTTCATCCCTTGGCATTCACTGTCTGCAAGCTCAACATAAGGCAGCAATCAATTGCTAATTCACACACAAGTGGACAGGAGTCTTCAGTCAGGGCAGCAACTCAAAGGCACTAATTCAACAAGCAGTCAACCCGTTTGTATCCCAAGCGGCTGTTTGTAAAGATCCACAGTGACCACACAAACACCGGGCCTCGTGATTAATGTCCCTCCACACAGGACTAGAGTTGCGGATAAAGAGACAGGGATCGATGGCAACTTTATTGATAGGGCTTGCCGAATAAAGATGACATTTGCTCTCTTCTGGAGATCTTTTAATTTGTCATGGTAAGTGAGAACGTATTTCAGTCTCAGCAACGGCACACCTTCAAAAGGTTATGTGAGAGACGCCGAGGGGAGGGTAAGGCTAAAAAAGAAAAATAGAACTACCTGAAAATTTTAAGATGAGAAAAAGACAGACAAGCAGTAGGGAGGGTGAATCTTGGAGAAGAGAAAAAAAAACTTTCACCAGTCTATGCTTTACAAACAATGTAGGTAGAGCCCACACAGTGATTTACAGTACCATTCTTTTTCACTCACAAATACCCAAGTACACACTGTGCAGTGTGTATTCAGAGGAAAAGCCTTGGTTTTTGAACAGCTTTGCTATCAAGTTTGAGTTAAATAAAAGCGCAGACCTCCCTTTGAGGCAGCACATGCCATACAAGGAGCATTGAGCCATCAAGCCAGGCGGCCAGAGGCATTGTTGAGAAATTACACAAGGGGGCTTGTGATCTGGCCTTGGTTTAACAAGGGAGAAAAGAGAAGGGAGGGTAGGATATAGCAGTCAGATTTTCAAAGCACCAAAAAAGAAAAAAAAAAAGATTTTCACATCCTGGGGGAAGGTTTCTCTTTTTGGCTGCAAACAATTTGTAGTTTATACAGAAGATAATGCATACTTTCCTCTCTGTCATTCTATCCCATTTCATCCCTCTTTCTCTGCCATCCAGCAGTCCTTTCTCCAGGCTCTTTCACCCTCCCTTCTATGATCAAATGCTTTGTGATCTGGGCTCAGTGTGGGAGCCTCCCCACAACAGCATGCTGTGATTTGCCGCGGACGTGCTTGTCGGAGTCCGGATCAATAGGGAAGGATTCTGCACACAAAGCTGAGGTGACAGGCAGAGACTGTGAGAAAGGGGAGCGTGACCTTTGCAGAATACAATTTAAAACATCTCTCTGACACCGACTAAGTTAACTCTGGCACCACGCTGTGCCTGCACTTGCAGATCGTTTATTTTCCTGAACAGTACCAATTGAGGAAGCGGGCGGGGGAGGAACGGCTGGGACCGGGATGGAGGTGAGAATAGGAGTGGGGTGGGGTGATGGTGAGAGGGATTGTGAAGAACACCAATTTCAGCATGTTGTGCCAGTCATCGTACTTGTTTTTCCTTCTTTTCACTTGTCTCTTTCTTAGCTCTTACCTTGTTGTGTTTTATCAGTCCTACTGCAAAAATTGTTTAAAGAGGCAGCTTGAATGCAATCTTTAAGGGCTCAAACAAAACCAGGCTCTGCACGCAGGATTCTCTGGAGCTCATTTACATCCTATACACCCAAGACATGGTCCAAGTCTGTACAATTACAGTAGAGTGCTGACAGGAATTCAATGTTTGGCCGCCTTAACGATTTTGTCTCTTCTTATTGTCTTTTTCTTTCGCACTATTTCCCTTCTGGACCTTGTTCTCTGTTGCACATCAGTTTGCATTTGTCACATATGTAAAGGAACAATAAAGAGCAGGTTCAAGCCACTTTTGAATATATGAATGTAATTTGAAAACAATTAATCTATAACTGGTCATAACTAACAGTTTATTTGTCAGGTGTGTTGATGGATTGAACAACTTAAGATGTACCATACTTAGCAGACCTGTATTTTTCATGTAGTGTGCAAGACGTTTTGACAGCATGCAATCTATGTAATCAAGAAGCATTTCCTGAATTCTTTCTGTGTTTGTATAGAGTGAACAATCTGTGGAGCTTCAATCTCCCCCGTCTCTTAAATGTGCTGTTCTTCTTGTTTCCGAACAGCAGGGGGCAGTGTTAAACGAGGTATCTCTTGTGGTGGTGACTTTTTGTCCTCCCAGACTGATGGGGCTACTGCAGTCTTGTCTGGATGAAGATGGGAAGAGAAAGGGGTTTGGGCTACTGCATTGCACAACAGAATTGTGTGTCACAATGAGGACTGTAAGGATTTACATTTGCAGATTTCTCCTCTTATTTTATACCTGAGTTGTGTTTGGACAAGCCCCTCTCTATACCTTTAATTACCACAGTTACTTTTCCAGACTCAAGTTCAGACAATACTTTTTGTGATTAATATGCTTTGTGTCTACAGGCCAAATGGCCTTCAGTGCTCTCATCATATATTTTTTGTTTCCCTTTATTCCCTGTCCTCATCTGTATGAACTTACTCTTATTAACAGCTGTCAAGGACAAAAGAGGATTCATATGCAAGTCTTATTTTCTCTCTCATGAAATTGCCAAGAGGTGAGCGTATCGTTAGATTTATGAATTATTACGGGGGGTTTGCCATCTACATTTCCCTGTTCCGGCATTTTAGAATGAAAATAACACCCTATCACTATAATCACAAATCATTTGATCTCCCTTTCAGCTGGGACAAAGGGGGGAAGGATAACAGCCATATTCCCTGCAACTGAAGGGTTTACACTAATGTGTGTAACAAACCATTCGTGGCAAAGATTACATCTTCTAGGAAAATTAACATTTATTGCCACACTGTTGAAGATTAAATCAATTTCTCTGCTTCCGTCACATCATGTTATCAGCCTTGAGATGGTAAACAGACAGTAAGTGCCGTCTTCCTTGAGGTCCAGAGGCACTCTAATACACATCATAATGAGCACAGTCTGTGTGATAATGTTTACAACAGAGATACATCAATATTCACATGGCCTGAATTTACCGAGGAATCAGTGCTGGTACACATTTAGCCAGCAGTCATGAGGATTAAAAGATGGCAGCAATTTTTATTTTGCATTTAAATGTTTTCTTTGACCACACATGGGAAACACAAACACACAGACACAGACAGTGCATTTTAACATCTAAATTAATCCATTTAAATATTCCAAAAGAGGAATTTGATTAAAGTTATTGTTTACGTGCCCTGTCATGTCCTATTTACCTTGACATCCTTCCTTTAAAACAATTTTTAAATTAATGTGGAAGCTAGGCTAAAAGCTATTTCATTGCTAGCAGCTACAAGCTAAGCTAAGCTTTTACCTCAGAAAATAACAAAACTGAAACTAACCATCGATGTTGCTATATGGACATTATGAAATTTATTGACAACATAAATAACTTCCAGGTTCTAAAATGAGACATTGTAAATATATCTAGTACATCTCCTTGTGATTCTTGGTAGCTCTTCAAACTGAGAGTGCAGTGATTGCCATCTACTTCTGGTAAAACACTAACTACACATAAATACTTCATATTACCCCCATTGTTGGAGGTTTTTTGTTTACACCCAGCTTCCTGTTAGCTACCTATGTTTCATTCTTTAAAAAGGTCACTTTTATTTGTGTTAAGATGTGTGAAGCTAGACTAAGCAATAATCTGAGTAGCTGATCATCATTCTGATTAACTGTTGGGGAATTAGCCATTTTAAATTTTCTCTGGATGAAGAATGCATGTTGAACTTGCACTGGGCAATGTAAATGTGAGGCATGTTATTGAATCCCTGGTACCCGAAGGTGAGTTGAGAAAAGGGAAGACAAGTCAGGAGGTGTTTTTTGTGTCACGTGACGTAACGCGCGAGGATGTTTAGAATGATCTGTTATTCCTACATCAGCACGATAAATTCCACTGTCAGAAAGGTGTAATTTTCCTTTGAGTGGAAGCTGGGGAATGGTGGTGGTGGAGAATAGTCTCATGCCACATGTAGATAGCGGTGTGGAGTGCTGTGGTGTGGTCCAGGAACATATGCAATCAAGTCCTATGAGACTGCGGATTAGGACTGCATGCCACGGAACATATTGCCCAACACCGACATTTGCTGACCCACTCCCAGCCTCCTATGCCTGTTGTTACTTTGATCAGCTGTTTCCTTTTTTAAAAAAACAAAAAAAGTTCCCTCTGATGGGTTGTAATTAGGTTACGTCACCAACAAATCCCACCCAGGACTCCCCACCCTGGATCATTTTGTTTACATTAGCCTTGACTAACAATTAAGTGTACCCTCAGAGGTGAGTTTCTGGTGGGGTCAGCTCCACGCATGATCCATGGTTAGCATAAAAAGGACAGGTGACACGTTAGATTCGTGGGGTGTCCACCAATGTAAAAGGTGCTTATGAAACAGTGGCTGTTAGCATATAGCTTTAGGCCTATTATGGCTTGTTACACTCTGGCATCGGTAAAGTTTGCTTTTGAGTCTCCATTTTGAATGGTGTTATAATAAAAAGCACAGAGAGACCACAGATCTCACTGCAATCATTTTGTAGTAACGAATAAAGAATCCCCTTCATAAAAAGTAGAGCAGATTGGTTTATGAACATGAAGAAAGTGACCCTTGTTTAGCCCCAAACCAACTACATTTAAACAATTAACATCTTTTTGCGACACAAAAGCATTCATCCTACCTTGTCTTGCCTTGAGTCTACAGTCTACAAAACTGATGACACATATGGTGACAAAACGAGACGGCTTCAGCAGACCCTATGGGATAGTTTTCTATTTCCTTCCCTCCCACGAGGAGCTCCATTTGGCCCCCACCACAAAAACCCATGATGCCATTTGATGTTCTGCAAAAAGCAATTAGCTGGCCACATTTCCTCATGTAAATGAAATGACTTGTTTCTATGGAACCTGCAGGACCTCAAAGACATATTCCCACTGCTGGTGCATGTGACACAAGGCCTGCCAGCATTAACATTTGATAAGAAGGGTCGTTTACAACTCCCAGCTGCTTGCCAGCACCAGACAGTGACCTTTCAAACAACAGTAAATTTTACAGACCTTTAAAAAAATGCACCCTGCTTCACCCACGCTTTGTCTCATCATCTCTAATGATTTCCTGATTTTGACCATGCCACGTGTTGTCTCTCTCCCCCTTACATAGCTTAACCCACGCAAAAAAAGTAATATTCCTCCTATCCTCCTGCTTGGTATTTCAATTCAAGCACCCACTGTCTCGATTATTACTCACGAGGTGCTTTCTTATTTATTTATTCATTTATTTTTTTTCCTTTTTTCAGCAGAGACTCATTCTTCACCCAGCTCTATTGGGTTACATCGTGATGTGAGCTTTTCTTCTAGTTTCTTTTCACTCCGACCAACTCTCTTGCCTTTATGGTTGTTACAGCACAACCTCTGTGACTACCTCTTCCAAAACGTAAAATTAAAATTTTGACCGACTTTCATCACTGGTCAAAAGTTTATGATTTCTGTGGTAAATGTCTCTCACTACATTTTAGTCAGCTCCTTTCACACCATACTGCCAATGACTCTTGATAGAGAACAAGGACTAGATTAGCCTTGGAGGATGAACAGTATGGGCTCTTTGAAAGGACTGGCTGAATAATACATTAATGCTGCGCCGCTGCAGAGACTGTTGAAAAAGAACAGGATGGCCAGCACAAATCAGTAATAATACAACAACCTTGAGAGACAGAAGACATTGATTGAGAATGGCAAGAATATTCATACTTGTGGGCTAAAAAGCAAAGGATCTATTGTATAAGTGCTCATTCTGTTATACTATCTGCTTGCCATGGCAACAGGATGTTCAATAGTTTCAATAATTTGTTGAAATCCTTCAGCCTGTCACTGTGTTTGAACTCAACTGACAATCAGTGAAATGTTTTAAGCAGCTTTATATTAGTGTCATAAAAAAGTGCCCATAAATCTGTCTGCAGCGGGTATCTCATAATAATTGCAATGTACTGTAACCCCCAACAGCAGGGATATGACATAAACTGAGTGTCTGATCTCAGATACCGTTTTATGTCAGCCACAGTTGGACTGCAGTTACCTGAGACCTGTGAATCTATCAAATGATTTTTTTCAATTTATCACCACAACAAAGTTTTTTGTTTGTTTGTTTGTTTGTTTTTTTTGGAAAAAAATCACAAGTTCTGAGTTTTCCAGAGAAATGCATGCTTTTGTAAGATGAACCATGCAAAGATGAAGATCTGGAATCAGATAAACAAAATTATATAAAACTGTCTGAGTAAAATCATACCTATGGGTTCACTTCTTGGGTACTTAAATTGACAATCATATGACTAACTATGCCGAAAACCGAAATAATTGTAAAAACAGTCTGACAAAATTACCAACTCATTTAATAAATTAATTATTTGGGTGCTGAGGTCCTTATTGCCAATCCCCAATCCTTTAGCCATTTATTTTATTTTCCTTTAGGATTAAATACAACAGGCAAAAAAAAAAAAAAAAAAGTTAATGTATGCCTGAGTTTTGATACACTGTAAAAAATATATGACATAAAGACAACAAACAGTTCTAATCTGAAAAGTGAAGCCAATATTTTTACAAGTGCAAAGCAACGTTGCCTGCTGGGTGCTGGATCCAAATAACCTCTTGCTCCAGCCGACTCCTGCTCATTGTATCAACTTTTCTTGTGACATAAGTTGGTAAACTCATCCAGTTAGCGGGTATGATCCTACCTTTTGGTCAGAATGGTGGTAGTCCTTTTATAGCAATCCTGCAAATAAGAAGAAAATATTAAGTCTTTAACAAATTATTGTGATTACTGCTACCGCTGTTGAAAAAAAAGTCAGATGATGAAGGCAGTGGATGATCATTCAAATGATTATTCAAAGAGAAAGCCCCTATGTAATGCAGTGATGTACTGGCTAATGATTAGGTAGTATTATAGTACAACTACATCATATTATTGAGGCTAAAAACAGCTAAAACTAGGTTTCTCTGACTTTAGATTGACCAACTAAGTTATATCAAGTGTCAGAGATGTAAAAATGTGCAAAAAGTGTTTCCATTAGACTTTTGCAATAAACTGGATTATCAAAACGCCTGAAAAAACAACTCATGAAGGCATTAAAAGGTTTTTGTTATATTTGGAAGTTATATATTTTGTTATATTAGAGCCATTTCCATTATAGGATTTCTTTTTTGATATTTGGGCTTTGCACAAATCTAGTTGTAACAGAAACATGACTACAGATTCTGGTGCCTCTCAGCAAGAAGGTTCCTGGTTCGGGTCCCAGCAAAGTGTTTCTGGTTGAATTTACATTTTCTCCCTGTGCTTGCAGGGGTCTAAAATTATGCATGTTCAACTGTAAGTCTATGAATGTAAACTTAGGAATTCCTTCAAGTTCTTCTCTCTTGTTGGATTGTTTGGATCAAAAAACCTCCCTTGAACTGAGACCCCCCAGTGCAAACTATTTCTTGATCTTAATAAAATGATGAGATTTTTGTGACAATCTAATATTTTTTAATCTTTTGAAAGAACACCTAAACATTTTTCTGTGTGTGATATATTACTTTGCCTGCACATTCAAGTTGTCTTAATGATGCTTCATTAGAAACGCTTACACCTTGAATGTATAGTGTTTAATATGGAATAAATACTGTTGATGAGACCTGGGAATGTGGGTGATTCATTGATTTTTAATAATAGATGCCTATATACTCTAGAGATGCAGTATTTAATGCAAAATATTTTTTATTCTGACTTTATGTATCTTACAGCATTCTGCACACCATAGTGCTAAGAATGCTGCACATTACATGATTTAGTGTGAGAGACATAGACAAGGCACCTTTGACCTAACTGAAGAGCCCTGAGGACAGAAAAGACCGTACTTTAGGCTGTGCCTCAGGCTTTTAACAGTGTATAATGATGTTTACCAATGTGTGTGTGATGCATGGTTTTATAATTGTTCCTTCAAAATCCCATGAGAAAACAAGATAAAAACAGTTACAACTGGCAAGGAAGCTGTTATGTTGGATGTGATGCAGTGTCCTTGAATAAAACATTCTTCCTGTGTTTAAGAAGGGCTGAAATACCTGGATGACCACCTGAGGGATTTTCATCAAAATCCCCCAGTATTAAAACTTGGTACTTCCAGGAGCCTGTGAACAAAATAGGTGTGCCCAGTTACCTGCTCAGACTTTCCTGCATGATGTCTGAGTACAGTGTGGAATGAGTTACACCTCCACTAGAAAACTATGATACATGGTAGCCTTGTGATAAGACCAATGAGTTAGCGTACTGCACTGCACATGGCTTGATAAGTGTGATGCTGAGGGATTTGGAAAGGATTTGGATAGATGTGAGGACTGTATGTAATCTTTTTCACCCTCCTTCAAATGAATCCTTTATTCCTTTAAGCCACATCTGATGGGACCTCGGTGGGCACTCAATCAAAACCTCTCACTTTCTCCTTCACTCGGCATGCATAGGGAAATTTGCCCAAGCCCCTCTCTCTGCAACACAGTTAGTGAAATAACCTGGACATACAGTATGCAATGCAGGTTGCAGTACACATAAATACACCTGCCACGGGTGATCTTTCTGTCTTTAAACTGTCTCTCACAAATATATATCACACACAAGCAGTCAAGTCAACTCTTTCCTTCTCGTTTCACCATGACAGCAAATCCTGTAAATCCTGCAAATGCTGTAAAGTTTTACTGACCTAATGTAGCTGACGTATAAAAGCAAACAAGAAGAAGTAGGAGCAAAGGAGAAGAAGTGAACTCACACGAAGGATTTGAGTCTTCCAAAGAGGACTTTTGATGATAAATACAAGGATCACA
>JAOWBL010000002.1:6298218-6311545 GCA_028564865.1 Zenarchopterus dispar
ATAGTTGGTTTTCATCATCACTGGTGCTGCCATAGTTGTATTGAAAATATAATTTCCTCACTTTCTTTTCAATTTTTTTTTAACCTCATTCTTTATTTACTGTCTTTTGTATTTGTTTCTTTTCTTCCCCTCTAACTGTCCCCAGAGAGTATCCTTCCTAAGTAAAGGGATTTTCTTTTTGCTGTCATCAGAGGTATAGATCATAAGAGTCACTCAATCTATCAATGTTCTCTGCCGTCCTTAGTAATCCCTCCCAGTAGTTTCTCTCAGATAATTGTTTATTATGGAGCCTAATATGAGAATCGAATGCTACCGGACATCATGGCCACTTCTTCCTCAAGATGAAGACACTTATCCTCTCGAGTAAGTAAATGTAGTTTATAATTGTACATTGAAGAGTCATCAGATTCAAATATTTACCATCCCACATGAACTGAACAGAGAAATTTGGAGGCAGCAGCTAGTAGCTGTCAACCAGCAGTTTCAATAAATGAATGCCTCCTGCCCCGTCCAATGAGCCCACTAATTGTATTTTCTCATTTTGGTGGCATTTGTTGGGCTCCATCACTCTTCTGTGGCATGTGCAGAATGGCAGTCCATCTAGCTGACATTGTGAATGGTGGTCAGGTCAGACCTCACTCTCCTTTGAGGCCAAGAGGTTTGTTCAAACATTTTGCATTGCCTCATTAATTCTCCCAGAAAAGAGGAAGGCGAGACTTAGTCCTCCATTATTTTTGGCCATGTGCCATAACCCTCTGTAATATGTGAGGACAAGTAAAGTGTGCCTTTTCCATTAATTTTGTTCACGATGCATGCAGAGGTGAGTAGTTAAAAAAATAAAATAAAATGTCAGTCCCAAGTCAGACTGAATGACTACGCTGCCACACAGTATTTTGCAGAGCAATTTACATTTTTGCAATCTCTTGCTGAGTAACAGATTTCAGATACATCGTTGCCACATTTGAGGGGTGTTCCTTTACATAGCTGATCATTAAACGATTTTCTCGGTGACATTTAGAACTGAGCATCTCTATTTTGCAGAAGATGCTGTAACCTTCTTCCTTTTAAGGACTTTAAGATACATTTTTCATGAGTAGAAAACTCCAAAGTGCCATATTAAGTATGTCTCTTTGACACTTGTCTGGAGCGCGAACGCAAGGAAAACAGGTCTGTGGGCACAGATGATTGTCATTTGTTAGCATGCTCACAAATGATATGTAATGGTGCTGCAAATCAGGCCACACTCTCACTTCTTGTTCTCAAATGTCAATGTAACACTGTGTGAATATAAACGCTTAACATTTAGTGGCAAATAATGGAAGGTGGACAAGGCATTTGTAGTGTTGACATTTTAGATCAGTGCTCATAATGTGTTCTGGGGAAGCTGTAAAACAGCTAATGTGTTAGAGGGTCTCAGCGGCTTAGAATGCCACTAAATTGGAGAGAAAAGCGGAGAGGGGAGTAAGGGAGCTGGAGAGCAGCTGGGGGGAAAAAGAGGAAGGAGGAGGACGAGGGAAGGAGCAATAAGTGTTTCTTTTTTAAAAAAAATCCTTAGCTAATAAAGAAGAACAGAGAATTACGTAGGAAGAAAAATTGCTATTGTCGCAGACTGAGACAGTGGTAAATGGCACGTCATTTTGCAATAATTTACAAATCGTAGAGTGGAAACAAAATTAGATTAAGAGGGTCTGTTGAAATGGACCTGATAAACATCACTATTAATTATGTTGCTGTCAAGAGTAAAGATTATTTATTTTCATGAGAGAGAGTGAAATCATGGCATAGGTGACTGCTTTAGGTTTTTAGGGGAATCATTTTTCATGTCCACATGCACATCCGAACAGAACAACTGCAATGCACGGTCGTTCAATCAAAGGTCTGTAATGTCTACATTATTGTTCCTGGCAGTAAAGGTTTAACCTGACGCATGAGATAGAGTAGACACTACCAATGTTGCAATGTCACCGCTGACATTAATTAGGAAGGTATTGTTTGCCATGCTCTGATTGGCCAGATAAATGCTGTACACTAACAGAAAAGCAATAAATGAGCATGTGAAAAAATGCTCCCCGTAATGGCCAGCGACATGATATTAGTCACACACCAGGGATGTTTAAGAAAAAAAAAAAAAAGCACTGTGACTGAATGCATTTCCATTCTTAACTGACAGAACCTGTGTGTGTATGGTGGAGCTTTACTCTGCAGAAATAAAATGAACCAAAAACGAACACTTTCATCTTGTGAACTGGCTCCTCTGTCAGCCACAAGTCATGAGGTCAAAGCTGTATCAGAGCACACTATAAGCTTATCCACAGTCCTGCATCCCCACAGCAAATACCTCAAGGACTGTGGAGAGTGCAGTATCAGTGGATATACTCAGGTGAATCAATACTTTGGATTAAGGTAACACACCATGTCATAATACAGTATAATCTCAGTTTGATGGATCAGGAAATTAAAAAAAAAAAGGTAAATAAACCATAATGCCATTAATCATTTTTGACAATCACAACTTTGCCTTTTTTCTTTTTTTTTAGCAACTTAACAGTAGGTTTTAGTTTATGTACATTATTTACAGTGGTTAAAATATGCAAACCCACTGGAACTAACTAGTTTTCTGTTGTATTTTGTTACAAAATGTGATTTGATCTTCATCTAATATTCATCTAATAATAATAGACAAACATAATTTACTTGAGCTGGGACACACAAGCAATTATATCTTATGGCTTTCTTGAACACACCTTTTGCACATGCTGGGAAATGTCATTTCAGCCAATCTTTAACACAGCTGGAGTCCAATGGGTTTAGAGGTGTGGTTCAGAGCTTCTTTGATTGATCAAAGACTCTCAAGTGTTTTAAGTGTGCTTTTCATAAGAAGCATCTGCCGATGTGAGCCATGCTTTGCCAAAAGGAGATCTCTGAAAAAACATGATCAAGAGTAGTTGATCTGCATAAGGCTAGAAATAAAAAATACAAAGTCACCTCAAAGTGTTTCAGTCCACAAGTTGTTTCCACGTGGAGACACCTTAGCCACGTGCAGTGCTACAAGGACAATGTTTTATGGACTGATGAAACAAAAGTTGAATTGTTCAGGAAGAATACCCGGCACTATCCATGCTGCAAAAAAAAAAAAAGAAAAAAAGCGATAGCTTGCCAAAATAAAAACATGACATGACCCTCAACATTACAGTAAAATCCACAAAATGGTTTCAGAAAAAGAAAATCTTATTTTTTTATTTTTTTGGTCATGGCTTCATTAGAGTTGAGACCTTAAGTCCAGAGATCTGCTTTGCAATGACCTCAAGATACTAGACACCCTACAAATGTTTTTATGCTGAAGCACTTCTGGAACAAGGACAGGCCAGATATTCTTCCAGAATTTTGTTATTGATAAAGGTGTTTCAACTATTAATAAACTTTAAAGCAGTGTTTTACTTTTTTTTTTTTTTTTTTTTTGCTTTTTTCTTCCCCAATCCCGGTCCTTGGGACACACTCCTCTAAAGAGCCACATACTTTTCTAGTCATACTTTGAATGTAATGGATAAATGGATGGATGTTATTGTGATTTTGATATAAATCAGATCACATTTATGGCTGCATTAATACAGAAAACAATATCATTTCAAGGGGTTCACATATTTTTTTCTTTGCAATGTATGTATAAATATGAAATATCCTAATCATAGCAGTAAGGAAGCCTGTAATCCATCTATTCTTTCTCATGTTTTATACAGTTTCAGAGCGAATTAATTCATGAACGATACCAGGTAACTCTGCTATTAAATAAAAAAAACAACAAAATAAGATAATAACTGGCGCAAACAGAAAAAGGCAGGAAAAAACAGACTTGTTCTATTTTCTGGTAGATAATGGCATCTTTGAAAGTTATACAAGGCTTACAACATTCGGCATTGTGCTCCAGTTGTTGTCTCCATTAACTCCTACCTGTGATGAGCATTACAGTAAACATTTCAGCATCCTCCCGTGTTTTTTTTTTTTTTTATACCTCATGTTTCTGAAAGGAAAGAAATGAAATGCAGCTCTGTCAAACATGCAAAAAACCCTCTTGGAACCAATTTTGTAAAATGGAAAGTAAAACATTTCAGAGTACCGTGTGTCACATTCACTTTCTTTTTCCTTTCTTTAAAAAAAAGGTTTAATGATTATTTTACAACTAATCAACAGCACGAAAAGGCCCATGGGTTCAGTTTTTGGTTGACTTTTGTGTCCAATAATCTTGCTAAAAACAAACAAACTTAGTTCGGAGCCATTTGCAATGTCAATCATTTGAACTTGTTTTAGCAGAATGAGTCACTGCAGTTAATAACATTAACCTCAGTGAGCAGATCAGTAACGATACTAGGACTTCCTCTAAGTGGAATACAGTCATAATTAATTTGTCATTAAATGAGATTGCCTTTCCACGCATGTTCAGTTGCCGGGCATGAAAAAAACTCCATTAATACATTACCTGTATGAGGTGGCGATGCATGTAAATAAAATGCAGTTTTACACATTTAACCAGATTCCTCAAAGACATTAAGTTCAGAAAAAAAACTATTTCTCTTTCAAATGAACAGGTGAAGTGAGAATGGGGTGGTCTTACATTCCCTTGTTTTTTGTGTTGAATTATGCCTTCTTGCATGACAATTTGGACCCAACACGACTTGCTTTGTGGCTTTCACAGGTCCAGACATCAGACAGCACAGCTAGCTGATAGGGTAAGGCCCTGTTCCTATTTCCATCAGCTTGGCAGGCTGTCCCCAAGTCATTAGGCGCCTGCATGGATGCCCAGCTGGGGGTAAGGGGGTAGTAGACTAGGAGGGAACAGGGTTGGCCCCGGTGCGCCTGGCACTGACCATCCACAGGGGGGCACCTGGCAAGGCAACACCCCAGGTCAGGCTATCTGAGGAAAGAGCACATCGGCAAGCGCTTCATGGATGGCTCACTGTCTGTCCCTGGCAGCTTGTCATTTATCACTGCTGAGCAGCAATGTCAGGTGGGAACGTGATTAATTTCTCTTTACCATTCTCAGAAATAAGCCCTATAAATCATTCTAAGCTTGGCTTGTGTGCTGGTTTTCCTTTTTTGACCGATCTGACAAATCTTTTCGTGGTCCCACCGCCCCGTTCAGGACTTGTCTTGCTCCTGATATCCCAGTTAAAGAAGTTCTGAGATAAAAAGTCATTCAGTGATGGGAAATGTCTCGCAAAAGACAGACACATATCAGAAAGAGACAGACACATGCAGACGCAGAAGGTACAGTAACCCGGCTTCCATAAATTGCAAGATATAAAAATGTGAGACAAAAGCTGCACGCATATGTTCAAAAACCATCAACACTTTCTACATAAATCTAAGTGGCACTAATTTGAGCATTTGTCTTTTTTTAAATGAATGACAGGATGGAAAAGATGCTAAGACAGGATCAAATGGAACATGCTGAGGATGTGGATCTGTCAGCAGAGGATCCTAGTTTATTACCACACCCACAGAACACATCACATCTAATATGTTTGAGGTAATAAGGACACTCTAGTGATAGGTGGCAGACTGCCAGCATGTCAGACAGGCTCCCTGTTATGAAAAGCTTTTCTATTAATTTTACAGATGTGCTGCTGTTTTGTGAGTGATTTAACTCATCTTTAACAAGACTTCCCCCCATCTCACTTTCACTCGCTTTCTCTCTTTGTAAAGGGTGACATTGATGAAGCCTTTTAAAAGAGAGCAAGAGGAAAGAATTTCTGAAAAAGTAAGAACAGATGTGTGTTTTGATCAACTACTGAAAGGGGTCAAAAGACAATAAAATATACTGAAAAATTTCACCTTTAAAGGCACAGTGTTATTTTTCAGACACGCAGAAGATGTAAAAATGATTTAAAAACAAAAATGAAGCAACGCAGTGCCATCCCCTTACATACTGCACTATCATGGGTCCTCTATTTTGCTATTATTTCAGGAAAAGATAATTGCTTAAGTATGTAATGACAGCCTGGAAGAGCAGAAACTAAATCAATCTGGTGGTGTTTTAATTCATGTAGTGATCAGATCACAGCCAATAGTGAGTTTAGCCTGAACACAGAGTCCTCAACCTTTATCTGAAACTGTTGGTATAGGAAAAAAGCCCAGCCAGCTCCCACTACATCCAGCTACACTTGCATAAAATGAATGCCAGATGATTTTTGGTGACAAGCCAACTAAATTATTCAAGCACAGAGATCAAATCACAGTGTGGGCAGAATTGAGATAATATGAGCACTTATTAACACCAGGCGTTAATGCAAATGACAAGGGATCCAATACTATTATCAAGATGCAGAATATTTATGGCACTGATGCAGTCACACTTTTGAAGTCTAGTTTAATTTTGTTTAGCTTAGTCAACCTGCTGTTTATATATTTCTACAAAATTCTTTGTCATACCCCATACCCACTTTCAGCTTTAAACCTTGCAATTATACAGTTCTCTGCAAAATTCCTTCTGGTATTGACATACATGCTTTCAACTTTTAACCTGCAGAGCTCTGGTTTTTTCCCTTCAGGCAGTGAAAATAATGTTACAAACACTGTGAATAGATGCTTGTGGCCTCTCTTATGGGTGAAGTTCACCCCAAAGAGCTCTCCTTTCAAGTCTCACCAGTGTAAATAACCGTAGAGGAGGAAAATCCCTAAATAAACCAATGTTGACCGATGAAGTTGGCAGGTGAGATAATGATCGAGCACAACACCTTTCCGAAAGTTTCCAGCATGTAGCTTGAGTAAATGTAGCTATATAGCAGACTTTTAATACCTTCTTCCTGCATCTTAATGCAAAAATGACCCATGTGCCTTGGCCTGATTCTTTCAGCATTGAGCAATGAATAGACATATGAACGACTTTTCAAAACCAGCGGTTGACCTTGCTGTTCGTTGGAGTTTTCTTGAAGGCCACTGGACAATAGGGCTAAACACATTAAAAAATGTAAGGAAATAATTTACATTTAGAATCCATTTGAATGACTCTTAATTAAGTGTCCTTTATCATGTTGGTGGTGGCTCAGACAAGGCCATTTTTAAAGAAGCGGCAATGGTCTGGCAAATAAACTTATGCATCCATTCTTCACGTCAGTTAACCTTGTTCACATGAGGGTTTCACAGTCCCTTTTCACCTGTCTCAAGCTACTGCCAATCAGTCACATCCACCAGAAAATAAAATTGATGAAGCAATGATGCTTAACAGTAAGCTTCCATCCATCCATTTTCTATACCCGTTGGTTCCCATGCAGGGTCACAGGGGTCTGCTGGAGCCTATCCCAGCTCATTACAGGCGATAGGCAGGTTTACACCCTGGACAGGTCACCAGTCTATCTCAGGGCCACATATACAGACAAACAACCACACACACTCACACATATGGGCAATTTATAGTTCTCAGTTAACCTAATGAACATGTTTTTGGACTGTGAAAGGAAGCCGGTGTACCCAGAGAGAACCCATACAACCACAGGGAGAACACGCAAACTCCACACAGAAAGACTCCTGCCGGCTGCCAGAGTTGAACCAGGAACGTTCTTGCTGTGAGGCAACAGGCTTATCCACTAAGCCACAGTGCTGCCCTAATACTAAGCTTAATTAACAAAACAATACAAGAAAGAAAGAGAAAAAGCAAGAAAAGGCAAGCATCAAAGTTACTCAAAATTGCAAACTTTTCTTCTTGGTGCTGTGACAGTGCCGGAGACTTTGTGAATGGAGGTGGTGGTAAGAGAACTAGTAGCAGCATAAAAGAGAAACATACAAAATACTGCAGTCAAGTGGTTTCAGGAACTCTTAGTGAGACATCTGTATCTGCAAAGAGGTATTTTTGTTCACTCCTCATGATCAGCATGTTTCTACTGTCTCAGGTTTGAAAGGTGACTTCTCAAGACTGCACGTTTCAGCTCCTGTACCAGTTGAACTAAAGCAACTCCAGAACATAACTGAGCCTCCTCCATACTTCACAGTAACTACAATGTTCTTGTCCTTGAATGCTTCATTCTTGCATCAGTGAGAATAGAGCTGATGTGACTTTCCACAAAGATCCAGTTTGTCTCATCTGTCTAAAGGACATTCTCCCAGAAGATCTGTGGCTTGTCAACATGCATTTGGCTAGCTTTCATCAGTGGAGTCCTCCTCCATTGTTTTCTGTTGAAGTCCAATTTGGCTCAAATACCAACTGGTGATGCAATGTAATACTGATGTACCTTGACTTTATAGTTCACCTTCAATCTCTGGAAGTTGTTTGGAGCACTTTGGTTATCATTGATTATCATTTATTTTCAGTTTGTCACCAGTTTTCCTCATGTGTCCACATCCAGGGACGTTGGCCACAGTCCTGTGGATCCATAACTTCTGAATGAAATCTGCAACTGCAGTCACAGGAACATCAAGCTACTTGAAGATGGTCTTTTAGGCTCTACCTTTAACATAATTGTCTAGACTTTTCTTTCTGATCTCCTCAGACAATTCCCTCCTTTTCTTGGCCCTGTTCAGTGTGGTGACCACCATGATAGAAAAACAGCAGAGTGATGACTTTTCACCCTTTATTAATTCATACCTAACAGTTCACGGTCTACGACAACTTCTCCCAACATTTATGTAGGGTATAAATAATTACTGTTATTTAACCATAATCACTTTTTGTGCAGACAGTTCATTTCTTTTCAAATGCTGTTTTTAACTGATGTAATAGTTCAAGTGTTTTTGAAGTCTATTTAATAGTGGAAGGCGTATTGCATTATTTCAAGAGACACCAGCAAATTGATGTGTTGAAATCAATTTAGTGCATCTCCATTTCATTTACGTGTATATATCACACATGCATGGTCTGTACAGCTACTATGCTTAGGTTTCTATGTAATCTATTTATTCTACTTTGGTGATTACATGTAGAGTGCTAAACATGTTCTTATTTTGGAAAATGTATTGACATTGCTATTTACAAGATGCACAGTACTTCCATTAAAATAGGTCTCCAAAGACTCAGACTCACAAATGTAGAGTCATACACACACACACACATATATATGAATATATATATATATATATATATATATATATATATATATATATATATATATATATATATATATGGCCATCCAAGAACAAATTCTGGACCCTTTTTTTTCCTGTCTGACCCTGAATACCTCCTAAGTTTATTCATAGGCTACGCCTTCCTCAGAGCTGCTGTGACATACTTCATCTCTATCACATTGGCTAGCCTGTAATTTAGCTCTGACAAATCAATCATTGCCGCTTGATATGAAATTTTTGCTACCTGTGTTCCAGTGTGGGACTGCCATCCAGCTGTGATTATATATAGCAAAATATGAAAAGATTTTTGCTCCTGACAGGCTCCATCAACATTGTCTAAATTCAAAGAGCTTGGAGGTAAGTCCAACATTTGAGCTTTAAATTTTAGATTAGAAAAAAAAGGATACAACAGTACAGAGTTTCAGACTTATCTCAACAAGAAAATTAATTTATTTGGTTTATGTTTAACGTGAGGCACTTTAGTGTTTAACAGGTACATACCCGGAAGGGGACCACGTTGCACTTCTCTGCTCTACTTTTTTTTTATGAGTGTATTTTTATAACCTCCTAATTGATGTATATATCTCTGTGGAAATTACTTATCCTCTTGTGAGATTTTTCCCCCTTCCTTAACCTCTTGATACTGATCTTTTTTAATTAAGTAATGACTTTCAAATGAATCTCAGATCCTGTGTGAGAGAAGGCACTTATCCTTAAAGGTATCTTAGGCTTGATGGATTAATTGAGGAGGAAGTAGGCCATGTGTCCTGCACATTAATCCTTTTATTCTTATTAAGAGGAGGCACAATAGGGTAGTACACATATGGAAAGCTGAAGTCATGGATTTTTCTGTTGATGGCATGAAGAGAATCACTTTCATGCATGTTGGTGTAGAGCACAGCAGCTACTTTGAGTCAGAGTAACTTAACATGCACATCTGACTGCAGTGTGGGAAGGAAGTCATTTTTGAGCTGTGCTGAAATCCATATTCATTCTAACAATACTGCTCTTGATTCCCTAGTGAGCTCAACAAATGCCACACAATCAACCACAACATTTATTCCTGCACTAAACCAAGTGAGACCAATCAATTGCCCTGCACTGTGGTCAGAGCCCCTGTCAGAAGGAAGTATGGATGTGGCTTCTCTTAAAAAAAGCAGAGAACATGAAAAGGAAATCACAAGAAAGAGCAGAGGACTCTGAAAAGGATGTGTGAAATTAACAGGTTTTTTTGGGGGGTGACACAAAAGATCTGAGTGTTTCCACTTCCATTTCCTGATCTTCAGCTTCTCTTTCTCTTACAGGCGTGCCACGGTGAAGAAGCCAGATTGCATGACTAAATAGTCATGTAGAGCTTACTCTATTTGATATTTATATTCCCATTGAAGTGCTCTTGTTCCTGAAGTTTTAATTGGGTGCTAATAAATAAATCATCCGGCCTCTTCCTCAACAGATGTGCGAGTGAGCGTTATGCTGCATAATATCTGTCTGCTCTGCAGGTGTGTGTATGCTTCATGTCACTGGTGCATGGGATGAGATGTAGCAGTCAGGCCCCCTTAATCTGGTGCGCTGTGGCTCAGTGAAAGACAACATAACAAACAGAGGGATGTGACAGGCCCTGAGATGGGTTTCTGTTGACTGGGACTTGTTTGATGCAAGAATGTTTATTTATGATATACAGGGCTTAGGTACGAAAACTTGGTGCCACTGGTGTTATCTGAAGCCACCTTCACACATCCCCATCTTACATTAATCTTATGGAAACTGGCCAGGTTGGTGTATTTCTGTAACAAATGTGGATAACATTCACGGATCATATCCAAAGCGCACAAGACTGAACTCCAGCAGTTTCAGCAGCAGATAGCCACTTACAGTTGTAGTTGTTCTTAATTTGGCACATGGTTCGCTTTTCAGCAGAGATGGCATTATTGAACAGAAGCAAATTTCAAAAAAAGAATCATATCACTGCCCAAACTTTCCTTCTCCATGATTTTCCTCTTCATTATTCAGTGCAACAACTAAGCACTGCTTTCCCCCAGTGGCTTGAGGAAAATCTTCGCTGAGCATTACAGCATATTGGGTTGTGATGCAGCTTCCCTCACACAAATAGCAGACAGCACAGAGAAGACAGCATCCCCAGGAGAAGTAAAAGATAAGATTTTTCTCAACTTGATAACAAGTGTGCTCCACTGCATGCTGTCAGTGCAATAAAACCCTCACAAGTAAGAACCCTATCATGGTTTTCGATAACAAAGATTGTTCAGTAAACCTAAACATGCAGAAAAAGTAGTATTTTCTGATGTTTTAAAAGATTACGACACCACTGACAAGATATTAGAAAATCCACTGGCACTGGCATTGTATCCCCACCGTTATGAGTATTAACATAAAAGTCGCTCAGTCGATCCAAATGAGTGAAAGCAGTCACTTCAACAAACTAATTAACCCGTTAATGTTACATTAATCATATCTGAAGAGGGACCGGATATTTGAAGTAAGAAAAAAAGAAATTGAAAACAGATTTCTCTGAAAAGAGAATAAATTCAAATGCTTTCCCAGACACAAATGAAACTGAAAATAAGTTTTTACTCCATATTCATGGCCAATTAGAGATGCAGTCATGTGACAAGTAGATATACTCTGTCATTTCTAAAGTTTTAAGGATCAAGGAATAATAATAATGAAAAATATCATTTAGTCTTTATCAGATTATAAAATTTGGTAAATAAAACCCCAGTGCAGACATGCCATGAGAAATGCTGCTCATCAGTCTGGGAAGACTTTGTCCAAGGTAAAGTCCATCGTTCTACAGTGGGAAAAATACTTTCCACAAGTGATTTTTCATCCCAGACACAGATGACCTGGCAAACCTTGCAATACTCAGGGAAATCGAAGGGGGAAAGAAATCACTCTCTGAGATTCTAAAAGCCTAAGTTGGTATGATGAAGTTTGTGATGGTGCAATCAGAAAAGTTCAACCAAACTTGTTTGGAGGAGCTGCTAGAAGGAGGATGCTGCTTCTCTCATATCGGTTTGCAAAGTCACGTCTTAACCAATTGCAAGATAAAAATGGAGCTGTAGTTGGTCATAAATGACAGCAACATGTTTAGTGAGAGCAAAATGCAGCAAGAGGATCTGCAAGGGGTCCATGATGCAGTAAATGAGGAAGTCATTAACTCTTACGCATGCAAAGGTCTTCTAGAGTTAAATATATAATTTGTTCAATAACTTAAACTTAGATTGTGCAAAAAGACAAAACTGTCATATACAAAATACGGTTACAGCAAGTTCTACCTGATAATACTGGTTCTACAAGCTGTTGCCTCATGGGAAGTACTTAGTTTTTTTCCACACTGTGCTTGTATTTTTAGTATACCCCCTCCCTTAAGAAAAAAAATCATAAAATGCCATGCTTTATTGTTCTCTTGAAGTGGTATTTACCTAACTGAAACCATTGGCTAAGATTTATACACACACACACATACGTACATACATACATACACACGCACACACACACAAACACACGCACACACACACACCTCACCTGAAAAACTATGGCAATAAGCCAGCCAGCCTGTAATTCTATACTGCCACTTTGCAGCTCCATAGCATAACTTTCAGGCTACAGTCAGTCTCATACTGGTTGACAGACAAACAAATACAAAAGGAAATAACACATTGCTTCAACACTTCATTATAAAAACAATTAAGACACAAATTACAAAGCTATAGAGACCTTCAAATGGTTGTTATTCTTCTACTGTGAAACAAAACTAGAAATGTCCTTTCAAAGGAACAGATCACAATAACAACAAAAGACAGTTATACATACAAAACCTTTCCCATTTCAGTTTTTATTCATTAAACTATCTGCTTCACATCTGCCTGCAGCATTAGATTCATAAAGGTGCTACACCTGCAGACTCTCAGCACTGTTTGATCTTTGCAACCCATGGAAACAAACTGCAAAGTCCTTGCAGAATAAAAAAAGAAAGAAAAAAACCAAACATCAACACAGCTTGTAGTGTAGTTTACTACACATTTTCCTCCTGACACAGATTAAAAATATGGAAATGACTGAGACTCCAACAAAGTTTGCAAAAGTAATTAATTTTTGAGGGAATTAACTTCTCCAACTTATTACACTGTGGCAGGAAAATATAGTGAACGATTTAATGAGACTGTTCTTGTCTCCTGGCAAAATTATAGTAAAACACAGAAATCTCTCTTCAGATATGAATGGGCAAAAAAGCTTGTGTGTGTGTGTGTGTGTGTGT
>JAOWBL010000002.1:6354671-6370310 GCA_028564865.1 Zenarchopterus dispar
TGCTCTGATGTAACGGTGCAGGTGAAACATGGAATAATGTGAAGTAAAAAAAGAATTAAATAAATACGAGTGAATCAACAGAAAAATCAAAACAGAGAAAAGAAAATCTACATAAGTACATAAGTGATGCATGATGTATAAATGCTGTTTTATGTAATCCCAGATTTAAATCATCATGTCCTCTTGAAGAATTAGAAAAGGTACTATAAGAAAAGTGGGAGGAGTAAAGTGCAGGAGAGTTCATTTGATTCCTTGAGGAGAGGGAACCTGATGAAAATCTTACATGCATTGAAGCTGATTAGTAGTGCTGATGAAATGGTTATAAAGTGATTTAATAATAATTATGGTTAACATTTGGGAAAATGGGAGCAAAATATGATTTTGAAAGTGTTACAGTCACCACAAGTCTGTTATTTAATGTTTAAGATCTGTTATGCAGACAAATATGGCACAGGAGGTTGTAATTAACATTAAATGGGTCGGATGTAGCCCTGCACTAACTTAAATAAATGTGTCTGAGACGGTGAATTCTCCGCCTCCCAGTTACGTGCGTTGGACATGCGCTAGAGCCCTAGTGAATGTTTGATTGTGACGGACTCAAGAGTGCACACAGCTAGTTTCCCCTAAAAATGTTAAATAATACCCACTGTTTTGTCTTGTTTTTTCTGTTATCCTTATAAAATCCAGTTGATACACAAACGCCACATACCCACTTTCGTAACCACCGCTCCTGTGCCGACGCACCGCTGAGGAGCACTGTTTTTACAACATACAGCAAGGGAGGGGTGGGACGCAGATTACATCCAGGGGAGGAAGATTTATGTTTACATATATTAACTGTAAGTTTATGATTTAAAATGCTGTATAGCATTGTTTATATATTGTTGTTTGATGTCATTATTGTTTGTATTCATATTTATTTATTCACTGGATGCAGGAGAGGTGATGGCAAACACCCCTTATAGTGGTATGACCCAATTAGGATGGGTGAGGTTCAAACCCTTTATAAGGAACTCTCAGTTGAGAGAGGGGGAGTTGTGAAGGTTGAAGAGAGCCTGTTGGGAAGCTTGGTGAGACCATGATCTGAATGGCATTTGGACAAAAGTCCGAAATGGATTACTCTATTTGTATATTAATAAGATAGTGGACTGAATTTAAAAAAAAAAAAACTGATACAAGAACAGTTCTTCCAAACTCCTTTTTTCGGCAGTTGGATTACTGCCTTTCTCACAGTGTCTAATATTAATAAGGCAAAAAAAAGTAGCTTTGCCTGTGTACAAGTCTCTCTCTGATACTTCAGTGCATATTGGTGCTTCAGTCACATTTCACTTGCGTTTATAAAGTAGAACCCAGCATCCTTGCATCAAATTGTTATTATGACGATGTCAGTTGTAAATACAATTAACATCATCTCACACATTATGGCGACAAATGTGCTACCTGTCAGCTGCTTTGTGTGATTAGCCAGCTGAAGGCAGTTTTCCTATCAAAATTAGAGTGACAAAATGTAATGTATCACTGGTTATGACTTCAAGCACCAAGGCAAAGATAATGTGCTGCAAATTGAGAAACCAGTGGTAATAAGATCTAATTATAAAAAATCTGTGCAGTGATTAAAATAATACTTAACTAACATGTCAAATGAAATTGTAATTACAACGGAAACTAAACTAAGCAGCGTGATTGCTTTTGCACAAAATATTTTTTTGTTTCCTTCTGATTTCCCCCCAAATCTAATTTGCACTTGAATTGCAGAGCTCAATTACGCCTTCTAGCAGAGCAAATATGAGCAAAATTCACTGAAATAAGAAATTACAGAAAGCTAGCATGTGCTTGAATATTGTTTCACCTTCTTTCTCTCTTGTAAAAGGTCACACGAAAGACATAAACAACACTGCTAAGAAACAAGGTAACATGTTGGTGCAAATGTCAGCAACTGATCTGGCTGGTGATAAAGTAGTGCCTTAACTAGTGACTAGACTGTTGAAGCAAGTAGACTATATGAACAGTTGCTTGAAAACAAACTTAAATTACCAACCCAGTAGATGGGAATAAGTGCCTGCATTCAAATATTCATACTAATGCATTGAAATTATGCGGAACAATGATTTTCCCACTCCGGTACAATAACGGTTGTTTCAGTATGAAAACAAAGAATCAGAATCAGTATCTCCTTATTGTCAGTGTACAAATGAAAAATTGTACAACAAAATAAGGTGTTCAGGAAGATAAATATTCTTTAAAAAAGTAAATTAGAATAGACATATACTAATAACTAAGTCACGCAATTGTGCAGACACACACCATACTGCACTGGTCCCTTAGTTGGAGTTGATATAAAAACTTGTAAACACGTAAACCTGAGACTGGAATTTCAAAAGGTCAAAAGGTGCAAAAGGTCAACTTAGCAGCACTTGGCATGATCATGGCTGAAGGATAGAAAGTTGTTTCTTAGACTGTTTTAGTCTTAATGAAGTGAATCAAGTAGTTTATGGAGAAGGTTCCAAAAAAAAAGAAAAACCAGTAAGCCCAAGGAAACAACATATAATTAAGAAAAAGTGCAACCGCATGAATACATTTGTTGGTAGTCTTCCATTACAGACAGGAAAAAAAACAAAACAGTGTTCACTGAAATGACTTGGAAGTGTAAAAGTTATAGTAAATAATAACTTGCTGAGCACTGACTACTGAAAATCAGACAATTCAATCATCGTCAAACATAATTAAAGAAACAAACAAACGAATATAATAATGAAACTGACAAGTACAAATTAGTTGCTACCTCTAGAAAACATTTAAAATAACATCAGTGTTATGTTATAAACAAAAGTGTGTCCTGAAATTAGCATTACAGGTGTCACAAGAATGCAAAGGAGAGAGTTGCCTGAGGAGATTGGAAAGAAAACTAGAGAAGCAAGTTAAAGACAAAAGCTATAAAGCATCTCCAAGCAGCTTGATGGTCCTGTGAATATTGCTGCAAATTTTATTCAAAGTTTAGGGTCCACAGAACTGTAGCCTACCAGGATGTGGAAACAAGAGGAAAATTGATGACAAATTAAAGAAACGAACAATGCGAATGGCAACCAAAGAGCCTAGTACAACTTCCAAAGAGATTGAGGTGAGGTCCAAGGTCAAGGTACATCAGTGTCAGATCACACCATCTGTCCTTATTTGAGCCAAAGTTGACTGAGCAGAAGATGACTAAGGTCAGACACTACTATTAAAGGAAAATCATAAAACACTGAGATTGGGATTTGTCAAAATACATACTGAAAAGCCCCAATGCTTTTGGAAGAATGTCATTTGGACAGATAAAACAAAACTGGAGCCTTCTAGCACGTATCATCATCTCTGTGTTCACATATGCAAAAATGAAGCATTAACACAAAAAACACTGTATCTGATATGAAACATGGATAAGCCACATTCATGCTCTGCTGTTATTTTATTTTTTTAAGCATAGACATAACTTCTTTCCCTCCAAAAAAATGTCACAAACATGGTTTAGTGCCCCAACTTTCTCATCAGCAATGCTGCATTTATGTCTTTTTTTAATGTCAAAGGAAAGATGAGTTGGACCTTGATTATTGAAGAGGAATGAAGACAGTATAAGGGGATGGATCAGGGAAATTTAGATCCACAGAGACATGGGACTGAAGGGAAAATCCTGGGCAATGAAATGGTCTTTACATAATAGTTGTATTTAGTATCTTTCATCTTAAAATCTCTGATACCTAAAGCATTTTTTAACCTTGTTTTTTCCCATTTATCTACTTTTTGTCAATAAACAGCTTGTGAAATGCATCTGAAACATCGGTGCTTTCCAGCACAAAGTTATAGCAATTAAAAAAAAAAAAAAAAATCAAGTGAAACTGAAACTCACTTATTTCAACTTGGATCACACAAAAAATATAAATCGTGACCATTCTAATTTTAGTTTTTGATATTATTCTTAGGCACCCTGTGTTGGATTGGTGACTTTTACAGTGTGTACCTTTGCCTTTAACCCAGAGAGAGCTGGGCCTCTTAACTCAGAAAGATGGCTCCGGAACGGAAATTGTTGGTGAAATGATGCTAAAAAAAAGAAAAGTGTAAGTGAGAAAAAATATTGCACTCTCGACTAGAGATTTACAGATTCTGTTTTGATTCGCAACATAGAAGGGGTCTATTTGACGCCATAGAATTGATGAGGAGGGACTCACTTTACACAGGTATACTGCCCCCATTTTTATTGGAGTGGGGAGTAATTTTTTACTTCACATTACACATTGCTCCTTTAAACTAAGAGCAGATTTTTAAAAATAAAATCAAACAAAAAAGGTTATTCCCATTCTCATTATTAAAAGTTAAAAAAAAAGCAGTCTCCTTCTCTTTATGACATCACAGTTGTAGAACTGATAGCAGAGCTACATCTACAGTATTTTGCTGTGAGTCACTGACAGAAACACCCTTATTTTGGTTAAAGCAGCGTCAGCTACCAACAGCTTTATCTTTGACGTTCTACAAGTTCTACAAAAGTTATAACTTCAACAAAATACTTTACTACATTTTATTTCAAGATGGGCAGATGAGAAAACAAAAAGCCAAGTCAGCCCTGCCGGGAACCACTCCAACAGAAATATTATGGAAATTTATATCTCAGTATGCAGAAACTTCAATGGTATCTGATGCAAAAGAACAAAAACAAATATCTAGTCACTTAAAAAAACATCACATGGCTTCAAAATGAACAGCCGAGTTCAAAAATAGCCTTCCTTGAGTAACGTCCTGCTATCCAAGTGAAAACTAATGAAGAATTGA
The DNA here is from genome assembly GCA_028564865.1 of Zenarchopterus dispar. NCBI lineage: Eukaryota > Metazoa > Chordata > Actinopteri > Beloniformes > Zenarchopteridae > Zenarchopterus > Zenarchopterus dispar. The sequence goes on from JAOWBL010000002.1 coordinate 6,359,472, forward strand.
TTTACGAATTGGAAATGTCAGAAAAGGTGTGAGCAATAAATATAGACACCCTTTTGAAGGAAAAGCAGCAGACAGCATTTGAACAGTCAATGTGAAACAAAGCTGAAGAGACATACATGGTATCTACAGTTCTGTTCATGAGCACAACTATGGCACACTAACTGAGGAACGTCAGGACTTTGCCATTAGAGAGGACAGGCTCCAGTAACAGCTTCAAGAGAGTGAAGAGCCCTTTGAGAAGGAGGTGCAGAGGAAGGGACAAGGTGATCCAGGATAAAGACAAATTCCCAAAAAATTATTAAACATAAACTATGATTTTTCCAAAATTGTGAACCTCATTCAAATACATATTCAGTACGTTGTAAACTAAAAACATCCCTGAGTTCAGACAAATCCAGTTTTTTCTATGGGCTTCTAAATACTGACATTTCTGCAAATTTCATAAACACTGTAAGATGAATCACCACCAAAAATGATAGCACATCAATTACCATTGAGGCAGTTGTTTTGATGTATTTTTTGTTGGAATTTTCATAAAATTGTGGACCATTAAAAGTGCCTTGTTTGATCATACAGACTAAAATATCCACTGATTTTTCAGTTCCGTCTGGTGGGTTGTTAGCTGCTTCATGCTAGTTGCCATGTCAAAGTTGTAGCTAACCTAGTTTCAGGGTTAAGTAACTAGTGACTTCTAGTGACTTTTTCTAATCTTATTGGAGACTATTGGTGAGTTGAGTGTGAAAGCAAGTTTTTTTTTTTTTTTTTTTTACTCCCCAGCAAGAAGCTGGAGCATCCATGAACTGCTCTCTTATTCTAAACCAGTCTGAACGCAGATCAGTGCTCCCACAGCAGCTTCTCCCTGTCAGAGCTGGAGACCTTCACTCCACCACATCCTGCAAATCAATTGCGCATGCGTGAAGCCACCGCTGGATATTTTACTGGCTCTGCACTATTAAATGATTTTCAAAAATTTATTTGTATACACAGGTTAGTCTCATTGAGACACGGGGATCTCAGTTTCCAGAGAGATCTGTTTTACACATGAAAAACACTACACTCAATAAATATGAAAAAAATATAGTATAAAAATATGCAACTTTCCTCAGTATCAAGAGTTGCATAGGGTATGACTGTAAATACAATCATAATTTCATTTATAACAGAAAATAATTAATATAAAATTCTAGATAATGTGATTGTTTTAATAATTGTGATACAATCAGACTCAGCTTGGCAATGTTTTTTAAATGATAAAGACAAAAACGAGTCAGCAATTTAATGTGAGAGTCCGAAGACAAAATGGGGTCAAGAGTTACCCCAAGGTTCCTCACTGAGGGCTTAATAAAAGAGGCAAGTGGGCCAAGAACCTCTGCTATGCTAGGGAGAAAGCTGTCAGGAGCCCTTGCACTAAACTATCATACTTCTGCTCAAGACTTCTTCTAACAATACCATAGCTCCTCTCTTGACACTATCATATGTATGTGGTTGTAAATAAAGGATATGTATGAAAACAGCATATCTATAGGTGCAAAGGTAAAACAAAGAACTATTTTCAAAAACTGATGAAGAACATTTATTTAAGCTACAACTTGACTAAAAACAGTTTGTTAAACAATATGTGCCACACAAACACAGATTTTATACTTATCGTTTCTATAGCAAGGTCAGCTGTGTTTTTATACACAGTGTGTTTTTAATTTAGAATACATGAGAATTTCATTGAAAAAAAAATCAAAAGTTCAGTGTCATAGTGTTATAATCAAATCTTCTAAGTACACTCTGTTCGCTTAGGGATCCACACGGACTTGACAGCCAAGCCCACCATGGGCAATTTTGAATCACCAATTCATCTGTATGTATGCCTTTGCACTGGGAGTAATCCAGAGCACAAAAAACACCACTTCAGGCACACAGGGAGCTTGAAAAATCTATACAGAAAGGGCCCAGCTCAGGTTTGAACCTGGAAGAATTTTGCTCTAAGGCAGAAGTAATAACTGCTGCCCCATTGTGCCACCTTTAGCCTTTACATGTTGAACTAAAATACAAGTTATCACAGTAGAAACGAATTTTGATCACAGTGGAGAAGAGATGAAAAAGTGTTTTTCTTCAAAGATGAATACAAATAAGTGAGTTACATATAAAGTCACTTTATGCATGGTTGACTTATGGCTGACCATGAAGAGGGAGAGAGAGTAAAAATAAAACATAGCACTAGCAGTTATTTTTTTCTAAGAAGGTAAATTAATTTGGTGGGGAGTCAAGTACCCAAGACAGTTTAATTGCATTTTATCCAAAGAATGTGTGAATAGGATCCATATCTTTTTTTTGTCCCACATTACAGTAGTGTACTGATTTGACTGTAAGAATCAGTCTCCCCAAAACGTATCATTACTGGTAAAAGCATTACACTTAGCATACCCGAGTCTATTCCAACAATCCAGTGAGTTAAATGTCATTAATTTCTGTTGCGTGCTATCACATCATCGCTTGACATAGTAAGGTCACTGTTTGAACAATTAAGTCTGACTGAACATTAGGTATTATCAGCCTTCATTTTCAAATACAGGTAAAAAAAAAAAAAAAACTCAGAGTAGTTATGATACAATCATTCATCATCTGATAACCTAAATGGTATTACTCTGATGTTCCTGACATTTCTTTTTTTTTTTTTTGGTGAGAAGTCCTAAGAACCCACATGACTCTTATTTGAATCCATTACATAAGCATAGGTTTAAAATAATTGCAAAGCTCAAGTAGTATTTGGTTAAAAAAAAAAAAAATTAAAAAATTGCTCAGTGGGATTTAAGTGAATAGCCTTTACATTAGCCAGTGCCTCAGAGGTGACCCATCCTGCAAAATCTCTACCATTGAATAGCCAAATGGGCAGGGAGGGGTTAAGTTTTTTTCACAATCTGCCTTCTGGAGACAAAGGTCACATTCAGAAAAGATTAATCTCAGTTTCTTTTGTCAATATGACAATGGAGTTGTCAACTTAGCTAAAAAAGACAGTCTAAATTAATCTCTCAACTTTTCTCTTTAATAGAAAGATCATGCTGTCACATGGGAAATAGACAACAGTAGAGAAAGATAGGGATGGCATGAGAAGGGTACTGATTAAATTGTCTTCATTTACTTAACTGGCTGCTAATATTTCAATTAGAGCAATTCGAGGCAGTGACACCGTGGAGTTAAAAATGGAACATATGAAGAATTAGTCCAACTGATTAATAGGAGGAAGTGACTTCTGTGCACACAGGAGACACGCCTCTGGCAACGTTAATAACTGATACCAATGACTCCATGTGCTTGTCACTCAATTTATTTAAAATCTTCTTCTGCATGTGCTAAATGTAGACTTCAGAGACGGTTTGTGTTACATGAATTGTCAAACTCTAAAGGCATATGTTCAAGCTTCCAGTAGCAGTGGCCAAACCTGGACTGAATATGACAGAAAATGCATCAGACTTCCTCTCCCGTCCTCTGCCTTTTTCCATTACCATAAACCCACTCACTCATGATAACCATTAATGTAGTGTCTTATTAAAAACCTATCAATACAGCTACTGCCAGTGTGCTAATGAGCAGGAATCTCTCTCACTTAAATTTCAACTTTGGTCTCTCAAATTTGGACTAATGAGAGCCATCAATCAGCATCTTTTTGGGCTAAATCACCGTTATTTGCTTCTACCCTTTTGGATGTTTGGTGACTTATAGAACACAAAGCTGTGAAATGTGCTTTGCAAAGGCTGTAATATGACGTTTGGGCATAGGAGGGGGTTAGTGGTGGTAATTCCACAAGCACAATGAAACTGAAATAAGAGAGTGACATGGTGAGCCATTAATTGTTCAGCATTGGAGCACTGGCAATAAAAGGAGGCTCCATTGCTGCAACCGCTGATGAGGCCTTGCTGTGTGGGAAAGTTTATCTCCAATGTCGAGTCGCAGGGAGGGCACTCTTGATGCAGGGCCGCCGCAGGAGTTTGCCCTTCTAGCTCAGGGGAGGAACCGAACATTGCTCTTTCAATCTGGACATTTTACAGCTCAGGCTTCCTAGCTGTGAGAAATATGTGGGGGTGTTTTTACTGCTGCTTACTATCTGTGAGCTAAAACAAACCTCGCACGACTTGAGAAGTGCAAATATGACAGCACATTCATTGAATAGGAAATTTTCTAACAACCCAATGAGAAAGCACATTTTACACGCAAGAGAAGTGTATTGCATTGCAGTCGAACTATTTTGGTATAAATTAAGTTCCATATCTCAGGATTGCACTTGGCTCAGATGGTTTATTTTACATAAAAGCAAGAAGTAAGTAATGGCTTTTATGCAAAAATAATTCAGCTGCTCTTGAAACACGGAAAACATAAAAACAGAATTGAAGTGGTGCTGTTTGCTCTCTTATTTTGCAACAAGAACAAGCCATTGTGTGGACTTCTAAAAAGGGAGTCAGCTGAAAACATATGCTACTTCAGCAAAACATGTCCTTCACACTTGTATTCACACTTTTTAGGTGCCAAGAAAATGAACATATCCATATGTGCCAATGATGGATACAATCTTCAACAAAGCAGGCAATTGTGCACTTGCATATTCCAAGGTGTTCCAACCTGTATTTCAGCAAACTAAACTAAATGTAGAGAAGATACATTATAAACACCATTACATATGTGATGAGCTAAATCTTTACATTTAGAAATTTTACATTGATTTAAAATCTGTTTAATGCAGTAACTTGATAAATGCTGTCCTTTGTATTGGAGCTGTCCTCTCCAATTTAACAAGATTAGAAAGAAGGTAACATAAAAAAATAATGTAATTTCAAACCAATTCAAATTTAACAGTCATGTGAAATAGAAAGCATCAAGTCTTCCAATTCTCCACTCTAAGTAATAACACCACACATTTATGTTTTATTATAGAGGTTTGAACACCTGAGAAACATCTCTTTCAGATGTCCTCTACTGTCACCTCTGTCAATAATGAAACGCTAAACAGCTACAGTATACATGACAAAGGCTCTGGCTGGCAGCAAAGGTAACCAAGGGCAGAGAGCCATTTAATATTTATAATACATGTCGAATTACTCAAATCACCTATCCATTAGTGCCTACAAGGTGCAACCACAGCCCCGAAGAAGTGAGGAAGGAGACATACATGTGGCATTCCGATACACTTGTATTAACCATCACCAAACAAGGCCAATAACAGTTTTTATGTTATGGCCACTGTAATCATCTTCAGTCTGGGAGGCGCTTCAGTCTTAACTGCCAAAGAGGCCTGCCTGCCAAAAGCACTAGTAATATAAATGCACTTTGAAGAATGAGGGGGTCGGCATGCTCTTGGACAGGCGCCAGCTACACATCCAAAGCTGCAAAATCACAGCCACGCTGACTCAGGCAATGACACTGTTTTACGCTTTTCTTTCTCCCTGGACTTGTCAGTGGAATGCCTCTGTTGAATTATGTAAAAGTTACAAACAAATTATGTCACTTAGTTTATAAATCAAACTGAAGCTACTGAAAAGGGGCTGTTTTATTTTAAAGGGCAAACCACAAATCCAACCATTTTGATGCTGGGTGTCAACCGATGCATGCACTGGGGGGCAGTAGTGTTATACTGGGGCATCTGCTATCAAAAAGACTCATATGTGTTAGCTAAAAATTCTTACAAAATCTATCATTCATGATGCACAAGAACAACAGATGTGCACATCTGAAGAAGGGAAAATGTGTTTGCTAATGCATTGAGATGACAGTGGGGGCCACCTAACTGAGATGCAACTCTAAGTAGCTTCTGTGGTTTGTCCTCAGCATGCCACAATGAACCCATAAGAGAATGTTACTTGTTACTGCATAACAAGTGGATGACCCTTGATGAACTGCTCCTGGTGTAGACTATCAGTCATCCAAGTCAGATATCCAGCTCATAGTAATCCTCTTGGTACATACAGACCAAGATCTTTGAAGTTCATCTCAAGTGCTACACATCTGTGACGCCAGTCTCCTGTTCCTTCACATCTCAAAAGGTCCCAAAGATGACAGTGGACACCATTTGAGAATCATTATCATACAAAAAACAAACAGAAACAGTCTGAGATGATTTGAAGTGCAGTATCCTGCTAGAAATAGTCATAAGAAAATTTACAAGAGACTACACTGATCACCATAGATGGACATGGTGACCAACAACAGTCGGGTATAGTAGTACTAAAGTCACATTCACTTCACATGAATTTAACCTCGATTTGCAAGAGTATGGTCAGCAATCAATCATAATGTGTGCTCCATAGAGTACTGAGTAAAGAAAACTCACATGGGGGCCTGAAATGTTTTTTTTTTCTATTTTGTTCATGTTTTAAACATAACATGCTCAAACTCCTTTGACGGTTTGTTTCTTCCTTCAGTCTATTTTAAAATGAGCAACTCCTGCTTCTTCAGTGGTTTGATGTTATTTCCCCATTATTTTTTCAGATCTGTTTTTGGTGTCAAACCTGTATGGACAAAACATTGTTTGGAGACCAGATATTATCTACGGATGATGGTCAAATCACTGACAGATCTTGTTGTTTGTGATCCCTGGTGCCAATGAGTCGTAACATGGAAACACCACAATGACTTCAAAACAGCGATTACAAAACAGCAAATTGTGTATTCTGAACAGCAGGGAGATCTGTGAATGTTGAAAGCTGTGGAGTCAGAAGCCACATTAAAGAATCTTGCACGTGCCAAGAAAATATCCCCCCTACACCACCCACACCATATTTCCAAAGTATCCCCACACCACCGCCACCAGCAGGAACTGCTGATTAAAGGGATCCATTCTTTCATGTCACTGACTCTAAAGTCTGGCCCTACCAAATGTCAAAGCATAACATCAGACTCATCAAACCAGGAAATGCTTTTCCTGTCTACTATTGCCCAAATTTTTCATGGCCGTATAAATTGTAGCCAAAAATTTGCTATTTTTAACTGACAAGAAAGGCATAGTATGGTGTGGTCGTTTGCTGTTGTAGCCCATCAAGGTTTGATGTGTTGCGCATTCAGAGATGGCCTTACGCACAACTTGATTGTTACAAGGGATCATTTAAGGTTCTGTTTTTGTTCTTGCATCAGTCTTACAAAGCCCATTTAACATCTAGCACCAACAACACATTTTTAGCATTAACAAGTGATGCTTTCTGGATATTTTTTTCTTTTTTCGACCACTCTTTCAACCCTGAAAGTGTTCAAAATGACTTACTAATTTTAGTACTCGATTTGAAACATCAGTAGGTGTTTTTGCCTTCGTGTCTAAATGTATTCAGCTGCTCTTAGATGATTGGCTACTTAGATATTTGCATCAACAAGCAGCTGAACAGGTGCATCAAAAGAAGTAGTCTGTTAGTGTGTTGCAAAGCTGATGAAAAAAGTTTGCTTTCTTATACTGTAATTGTTCAATAATTCACCCAGGTTTCAAAATTATGATTTCTGGAAATTTTCACGTTTTTGTTGGCTTCCCTCACTACTGTGGTACCTTCATTGTTCATTTAAAAAAAAAAAAACAACAAAAAAACAATTTCTAAGCATCTCCAGTTAATTCTGGGGCCGCATGTGCAAAGTTGATAAAGAAATTTCAGCGTCAGTTGAATTTTGAGTTATGTCCTAGCATCAGCGCACAGAGGGTAAATGTGCTACTACTTTTAATGAGCAAATGATTTAATTGTTTTGTTTTAGTGGGTGTACCTACATTTAAGAAAAAAAAAGTTCAAACATGCTGTTTTTAATCTAAAAATTCAGGTTCTCTGCCTCTTACTTACCACCCCAGATTAACTGCACCTATAAAGAAATATGACAAATTTGAACAGCTGTAACTTAATGCAAAGTCATTTCTATAATCATAGTCAGGAAGGGAAAGAGGCAAAAACAGCAACAACAAACACTGCACACTCTGTGAGTTGCATAACCAAATAGCGCAGAGATATCCTCATAGACTATGGTATAAGTAGATCTGGTCATAAATGCAATCATGTATTCCATCAGATTGATTTGTTGCAGTGTATTCTTCCAGAATATGAGTCCATGGAACGTTATATCTTTCATATTAATTCATCCAGTTTTTTTTTTTTTTTTTGCCAGTTTGAGATCCTGTCATTATCAAAGCACCAAGGTCCACAGGACTTGCTGTTTTCTATTGCAGCACATAACCTGCTCCAGAGCAGATTAGATGTGCATAATAAATGACCACATATCCTATAAGAGGTGTGAACCTCTTTCATACCTTTGAAAACTCAGTTTATACTTAAGCTACCTCCCTCATTGCCAATCCTGTGCTGTGGTTCAGGCCTCTAGGTTGTAAAAAATCTATTCTCATTAGCTCCGAGGGCTATCATGATAATAAATGCAGACTGTAGCCTGCTTTACTTCTCCCATATTCAACTGGAATGGTTTAGCTTGATCAAGCTGACAACGTTAGAAAGATTTCACTTTATTTTTAAACACTGCAAACTCACTGTCAGTGTTGGGCCACCACACATGCAATCTGACTTTTTAACCTGGAGGCACCAGAGTGCCACAACCATTCTTAAACTTAATAGGATGTATCCATCTTGTGAGCTTTCAGGACTGCAGCACTGTTATCTGCTTGAACCTCTTTAGCTCTTGTTTGCTTAACAGGGGTGTTTTATAATTAATTTGTCTGTTTTTTTGTCCGTCTGTGGGACAATAGTTGTGGCAGGCACATGTATTAGCACCAAATAGCTATGAACACTTGCTTTTGCAGGCAGTTTACGATAAAAGTCCCTCTGCTGAAATTTTGCAGCACAGCTAAGTTATTCTTCATACCTAAACTTTTTTTTTTTTTTTTTAAATCCTTTTCAGCCACCGGCTTGTCTCTTCAGTCAGTTTAGCACTTTCACGAGGTTCCCCTGGTATTTTTCCACACGGGCTCGAGTAATCAGAATGTTGTTGAAATAAATGGTCTCATGTGGGATGCCCTGCAGCAAGTTATTCATTTTTCTCTGGAAAATAGTCAGGTTGGAAGCCATCACAAATGCTAAACCATTGTACCTGAACAAACCCTTGTGTGCATTTATAGACAAATATGCTCAAGAGCCCTGAGCCAGTCCTCTGGCAACAAATGCTGATAAGCATGGTCCATGCTGAGCTTGGTGAATGTCTTATCATCAGAAAAGGTTGAAAACAGGTCACCCATCCATGGAAGCAGGTATACATGTAATACTGGGCATATCCCAAGATATTTACAGCAACAGCACTTTCTACCACTGTCCTTTTTGCTTTTGCACTTTCTTCTCTAAATTTCACATCACACCCAGGCCCGGTCTTGAAATGAAAGGTCTAGACAAGTAAAGAATAAAATAAACTCCCCACATGTCAAGTCCGAAAGTGTATCTCCATCTCCAAATTGTCTTAATGCAACAAACACACCACTGTGCCACACAGAGATTCTCCATGCTGCGCTGCAGCACCCGCCACTGATGGACAACATTTCTCCTGCTAGTCCTCATGCTGCTCCTTGTTTCCACTTATCCAGCTGTGATACCAACTGAAGTACTATCTTCAAGACAACAACAACCATTAGCTGTGATCTAAATGATGACGTCTCTTTTTTTCATCACAATACCAAAAATAAGTGGTAATTTGAGGGGAAAGGGTACTTTGACAACTTTTTACTCAGTCTATAGAGAAGACATACCCTTCAATGCAAGCTAAATCATATGCAAGTCCTCTGTGATGACATCTTACAACTCTGGTTTTCATACAGAATTAGATATTTATAACTTAATACAAGCTTCTCAGTTTACCAACAAATAGAAAAAGAAACAAAAGCAAAACAAAAGGCACCTGATCAGTTTTTCTTTTAAACAGTTCTTAAAAAAAACAGTACTATTCCAAGGTGGGTGTTTGGAGGATTGCATGCAGATGAGACAGATTTGAATGTCTCCTGTGAGTGTCATTGTACACTGTAAATGTCACAGAGGTATGAGATATATGGCTGCCATGCAGAGCTGCATTAATGCAAAAAGCACTGTGATTTTACTGGACATCGGTGGTAAATCGGCTGTCAGAAATTACTATTGTAATTTTTTTATAATCTTCCTTAGAAATTACAGCTCCCTTAGATTTATGCACACAGAAAACTGTATATCTGTTCATTTGCATGTTTCTGTGCATGTGGAGGGAAAATCGTAGAAAAGGAAAGCAATAAAAGCGTGGAAGTGATCGAGTAGGTAAGAGCAAAGGAAGAAATAAGAAAAACAGTGCAGTCTCTTTCATTGTGTCTTGACCTTTCTTTCTCCATGTGGCTTTGTGTGTTTTGCCCAATTCAGCAACCACATACATGTTTGAGTTTGTAAAAAAACACTGCAACACTCCCGTCCAGCGTACATCACTCCAGGTTTGTATCCGTCCAACTGCAGGTCACGAAGTGACATTGTCCTTTTATGGCCGCTCTCCATGGTGCTCCACATAAGCTCTAAAATGACTAAATCCCTCTGCCAGTGTCCCTGACCTCCAGCATCCCTGTTAGTGCTGCTGCATTCACACTCTTTGATGTGGCCCTGAATTGGAATTGGTCATCGGCCTCATTCCAGGGATGGATGCCACCTCTGCTGTTCATATGCCTACAGGTCTGGTAGAGCTCAGCAATCGCCTGGTTTCTGTCTGATTGTCTCTCATCTTTACTCCAGAACTGAAATAAGCAGAATTCTACTTGCAATAAGGTTGAAACAAGATCTTCCATAGTATGTTTGTGCAAGATCAAGAGAAAAAAAAAAACAAACTGCAAACTCCACAGAATGCTATGATAACATACCCGGCTGCCATCCACCCACAACCATGAAG
>JAOWBL010000002.1:6370410-6388619 GCA_028564865.1 Zenarchopterus dispar
AATTCTACTTGCAATAAGGTTGAAACAAGATCTTCCATAGTATGTTTGTGCAAGATCAAGAGAAAAAAAAAAACAAAAAAAAAAAAACAAACTGCAAACTCCACAGAATGCTATGATAACATACCCGGCTGCCATCCACCCACAACCATGAAGATGAAAGCACTCGTTTTACTTCACAAAGAAAAGTAAAATAATGAGTTTATACATCCTGCAAAGAGAAGCACATTGACAGCAGAAAAGATGCATTGCATTTAGTGTATCACATTTACTAAGATTACCACAGAATGAGGTGTTGACTACAATGTAAAGTCACATCCTCATCCAGCATGTCGATCTGTGGACATGACACATGTTACAAAAGACACAGAGAGAGAGGAGGAAAAAAATTAATTTGCAGAAATAGAGGTCATTTTAACTGAAGTGGAACAAAGAAAATAAAATTTTATTTTACTCTGTTTGTACAGAAGTACCATTGAACAGCAAGAGACAGGTCTGGAAAGATGTAACTAATGCAGGTAATGCCATGTCCTCCATGCAACGAAGCATTCAAAAGGGGAAAGTAAAATAGTTTTTGATATAAAGTTGGATGTAAAGAATCACATTTCTCTATATCACACAAAATATTACTACAATTGGAGGATGGATATCCTAAAGTAAACTTTCTGCTGCAGAAAATAGACTCCCTCTGTTACTGGAAAAAAATGCAGTATAGGAGTATATGCTTAGAACTACAAAGAAAGTTTCTTTTTGTTCATTTTTTTATGTCACAATTTTAGCCCTTTTCTTTTATCCTAACTATAGTGCAGAACAGTGTCATTGAATAATTATTAAAATAATTACAATTAGAAGGCTATGTTGATAATTTTCTGTCCTAAATGAATTTATGCTTGTATTTACAATCATATTAATTGATGCATATGCAACTCCCAATACTGACTAATTTTGGATATTTTATACTATTTTTAAAACTATTGATTCTGTTTTTTTTTTAAATTGTGTAAACAGGTCTTTTTTGAATATAAGACTCCATGTATCTTTGAGACTAACGCGCATGCATGTATAAATATATAATCAGTATTCTTCAGTATTACAGGGCCAGTACAGGATCAGCCAGCAGTGGCTTCGTGCATGTGCAATACATTTGCAGAATGTGGCGGGGTGAACATTTACAGCTCTGACTGGAGCAGGCAGGGGCTGCTGCCTGGTTGCTCAGCTGCCATGAGAGAGCTTTGGTATGGAAGAGGGTGCTGCAGATGCCCCACTGTCTCACTGAGAAACAAGTAAAAAACAATATGTGCTTTCACAGTAAAGTTGCCAAAAGTTTCCAATAAGACATGAAGAAATGGCAAGATTTGTTTTATTTTACATCAAAGTTTTTAAAAAAGTCACTAGAGAAGTCTGAAAAGTCACTAAATATAGCAACAAAGCCACTAAGCTGGCAACACTGCTCAGCAGCAAATGCTAAAGGTAACCCTATACTTGTTAAATTGTAGGCATTTTCAGCATCATAATCTAAAACCTTTATGATGGAAAAGAGATTATGGAAGGACCAATATGCAGATGAGGAGAGCAGGAGAGGAAAACATTTTTTTTTAATGACACAAAAGAGCAACACAAACAGAGTCAACAAAAAAAAGAAGAAAAAAAAGAAAAACTCAAAATAGCCTAACAAGCCAAAACAACATCCCAGGAGATAGACAGTACAACCAGCAGGGAGGAGGGGAAAGATAAGCCAAGATATACAAACAGGACTAACAAGACACAGGTTCAAACAATCAGGGCAGGCAGGAGCAAGGGAGGTCTAACTATAATTAAACTCAGGAACACTGACTTTCAAAATAAAACAGGAACTTACTAAAAATCAAACCCATGACAAAAACAGAACCATGTGAAATACCTATCAATTAAAAAAAAGCTGTTATACTCCTAATTTTTTAGCACACGTGTTAAATGTATGTGCATTATATAAAAATAATAGATCGTTTAAGTCATTGACATTATAAAGTTTGATAAAATGGGCATTATTTATGTGCAATCCTAATTTACAAAACCTCTGCATGTATTCAGAGATTTTAAACAGAACTATGAAAAGTTTGGAAACCAATAAAATTGTCATTAATACTGAATCATATATTATTTTTCTCTATAAACAGTTAATATACAATTTTTTTCTGTTCACATTTTATGAATGAAGCCCAGTTTGCTTAACTCCTACTCACTGTATATGTTCCTTTAAAGATTATGTGGTATCAGTGGAAACTGAAAATTTAAATCCCAACTTACTGTAGCATCTGTTATACCTTCATACTTACATCTAACTGTGTCTAGTGATGGTCAAAGTGTTTAAAAAATATATTGGATAATGAATAATATATCAAAAAGGTTAATAAAAATGACTGCGATTATTGCTCTCTGGAATAATAAAACAATTTTTTCTCAGTTATGACAATTAAACTAAATCGTTTAGTTAATCACCCCATCTGTTGGTATCACAGGTTGACACTTACCCTATAATTACAACTCTGATTTATAAATTAGCCAGGAGAGTTAGTAATTTTAAATGTAATATAAATGTATAGCATTCACAAAACATGTGCATGACAATGACCCCCTTGTAAAAGTGCTTTCACCAGCTGAAGTGAAAGTGAAATTTTAACTAATAGCACACGAATAAATTGCACTAAGTGTTTTCCTTCAGTCCTCCTTTCGTGTGCTATGGCTTGACCTCAATATAGAGGACTAGATGATATTGACCTAATTTTTTTTGTTTGTTTGGTCTAACCCCTTCATGTGGTCTGGTCATGGATGACAAATGCATTATAAAACAGCCACTAAGCCGACTCAAACCACACATTTATAATGCTTCACTCAGAGGTGAAAGTAGGTGGAGTTACTTAGCGACCCAGCAAAGACATCTAGTTGATTTTAGATAGCAGTAAAACAGCTGAAGGGTATTCTATATGAGGCATCACCCCCTTGAGATTTGCTCTGGACGCTGCTGCGGGGATATTGTGGGATACAAGTGCTAATGAGAAGATCTCTTTCATAGCCAGGGGTGTTATCTGTTGGTTCTCTCTGGATTAGTTCATTATGTTGCAGTTTTTGTTGTAATATAGTTCAAAATAAGAAAAAATGCATTTAAAAAAAAATCACAGTCCTTAAGAGGTGCATTCTAGACTGACTTGGATGCACTTGTAATATTAAGAAGATGTTGTCTGACAAGATTTATGTAACTCCTTCCTGTAAAATTCAGCCTTTGGTATAAAGTGCTGTCCTCCTTAATAATGCATGGGTATATATTTTTTAACTATCATGGAATGGGGTTCTCCTCAGTGCCACCTTTCACCAGATCCCTTACTAATTGTTTCTGTCTCCAAGGTAGCATGGCTGATCTTTGATGTTCAAACCCCTTCTTCCTCACAAAGGAGACTGACGGCAGAAGCAGAGAGAGAGGCAGATGGGCCGCGACAGGATGTTGCGAACCTGACGTCTCTCTTCCCCTTTCAAGTGCTCTGGTTCAATCAGCCCTTGCCGCACAAGCTGTTGTGGAGCACCTTTGAAATCACGCCGTCTGCACAATAGTCTTGACTGTTAATGACTTCTTGTAAAGTTCCAAAGCGGCTCTGATTACCCATCCTTGTGCACACGCACATGTACTACCAAGTGCAGACTAGAACAACAATGTTGTACATCGCCCCCCGTGTGCACTCTTTCACACACACACACACGCACACACCACTCAGACAGACTTAGGTGTGTGTGTCCAGAAAGATGATGCACCTCTTAGGCAACACCTTGGAAACCAGAGTGAGGATAGGAGTAAGGAAGCAATTAATACTTTAATCTAGCTGATCAGTTATACTTGTGCAAAAAGGGAGTTTGTTCACATGAAATGGTCATGATCCAGTGGAACGCAACTATGGCATCTGTGGAAATGCAAGCATATGCACTTCTGTTAAGTAGCTACAAACAAGTAATGCGATTAATTGACCAAGAAACTAGGCTACAGCTTTAAAATATTGAATGTGCACACAGAAGGCATATGTGATTAAAAACTGAGTTTCAAAAGCACTACTTGGGTTTGATTCGCTGCCATGTTACATCTTGTTGTAAGCTAACACACTTCTTGAGCCATTTTATATAAGTGGTATCAAACGGCACAAGATGTCAAACATGCAGGTGTTCACCTCTAAAAATATGGCACCACAGCTAACAACGTGCCTTGAAAATACAACTAAAGTACTGGACTGCCTTGAAGGAGATGGAGAATCCAGTTCTCTCTGGAGCTGAAACTGCAAGGACTGGCCTTAATTAGGTGGTAGGCATGAAGAAACTGGCATGTTGAAATGTGTCTGTGTGTGTGAGGGAGAAGGAGAGAGAGTGTGTGTGTGTGTGAAAAGTGAACTGTGTGTGTGGAGAAAAGAAAGACAGTAGAGTTATGTCCTCTGCTTAAACTGGTGAAGCTTATTACTCAAACGCTGCAAAGTGATATCTTGCTGTCAAAACCGTCAGGAAAGACTTCACCTCTGGTAACCAATTGTCAAATGTGATTTTTTTTTTCTTGCCCTAGTGACTCTTGTACAGTGTCCATCTGCAGGAATTCATAAGCTGGTTGATCAGTGCCACAGACCTTATAATTACATCACCACAAGCTGTGCTTTTCGTCTCTTGGCCATGTGACTGCTACACTGCTTTGGAACAAAGACTTCACACCCAGTTCTGCAGGATTTCATGCACTTCTAGTCTTCCCCACTTACTGATTTCCATCACTCTCTATTTTATTAGGAATAGAAAATTAACTCCTGACAGTCAGACATGTGGCTGAACTGGCATTTTCACTGGCCATGCTAGATATTGTTTGTGTTATTATATATGCCAGATATGTGTACACATGTTATGATGGCATTTATTACATTACACAGTTTTTGTATTTTATAATAAAAAAGAGGGGGGGAAATGTTTTCTTTTTTTTCTTTCTCTGATGATGTCAGTGTTGTGCGAGATTGGGTGGATGGTTTTCCTGTTGACAAGTTTTACTATTATTGCAATTCTTACAAAGTGCAAATGAATGCCAGTAAAGGTCATTGCTAATGTGATTCTTTAAATTTAAAGGTCAAATTTCATATCCTCAACAGTGCCTCTGGGTTACTGTGCCTTTGATAAGATATGCATCTTCAGTGAAATAATATACACTGCGTTTTAGAGTGAAACTCTGAAAGTACAGAAGTATGGGGTAAAAAATTATAATAATTGTCAGTGGTTCTTGCTTCACTTTTATGTGTATTGGCCTAGTACCTGGTACATATAATTAATCAGAATAAGTTTAAAGACCATGTAATTTTCAGTGGTCTTAAGCACGTTGAACAATTTGAGTCTAGCTCATTATCATCAACCACATTGTAAGAATCTTTAATAAAAACCAGGGTACTTAACACAATAAAAGCATATATTCCCACCAATATTTTTTTTTTCCCAATATCCTTTCTTGGTCAGTTAATACCCAGAACACTTTAGTGGTTGAAACACAGTAGAGACTTTGGATAAGTTGTCCTTAGATCAAAGTCACAACCCAGCCACTATTTGCATGTGGGGGCCATTTGAGACATAAATGGGCTGAAAAATGTGACCTTGAAAAATATGAGTTGATGGAGTTTTAGCAGTGCGATGTTAAAATAGCATAACATTTTGAGCTGTTGTTTCCTGGTGATATACTCTATCTATCCATCCATTAATTTACAGATATCCAACCACCTCAGTTGGACCACTACCAAGTTCGGTAATTGCTGCTGCTACAGGCTCCCTGCTACAAGTGCAAAGCTTTTTAAAATTAATTTTTAAGATTCACTATGCCTATAGGTACACATAACAAACATACTTAGAAAAGGAAGGGTCCTAAATGGTGATCATAAATGCTTCCACCACTGTTCTTGAGGTTGGCTAATGTGGTTTTTAGTGACATGAAAACCTTAATGAAAGCCTATGTGATGGGTACACATATTCAGGTCTTATGCCATTCCAGAATTTAGGTTTACAAGCACTAAAGGTGAAAAACAAAACAGGCAATCAATAATGTATTTAATTATGTTAATAAAATATATGGTACCGATGAGATAATATTTCATAGTGGACACAAGAATGAGCTGTGCCCTTGTTGGCTTCCTTAGTTTCCTCTAGTGGACACACACACATCTGTGTTGAGAGTTTAGACAAATCAGTGTGCAAAAAATTAAGTATTAGCTATTGATTGTGATTTAGCAACATGTGGAACAACATTTATAGGCAATCTTTATAACTTAATGATATTCTGTATGACATCAGTCTTATAAAAGTCTGATGTTTTACGAAAATCTGAAGTCTTTTAGAAGTCAAATGCTTCCATACAACTGGATCAGTGCTTTTATGTTGATGACAAATTAGACAACTGTTAGAAGCAGAGGCTATGAACTTTCCTGTTTTTGCGTCAACTTGTACAGATTTATATCAAGGTGGCAGCAAACAGAAGGAGATGTCTGTGCACACAGTCCTTTTAACAGCTACAAATTTAAAATAACATTGGCTTGTGTGGAGAAACCGTATCCACACTGTTCTTTCAAGTGGAATGATATTTTTGAGTTTTGGCAGAGGCTCAAAATATCATTATTGTTATTTTTTTTAATACATAGATCAATTGTCCTGAAATCTAATTGTCATTTTGCTGCAAATATATATTTCGTTTTCACTTAACAGTGCTTCAATTCATGTTGTTTTGGTCTCTAATGAAAGTTTGCACTCCATTACACTTGTGCATTAGTGCACACGACATGGGTAACTTACATGTTTATGAAGTTACCACCAGTGCCTAAAGATAAACAGTACAAAAGGTGCAGACCAATACATACTTCAACAAAAAACCTTTTTTCTGTCCTCCTAAATTTCATGTTGAGCTTTGCGCTCTATGGGTCTGCTGCATTGCTTCCACAATTGCTTATGGGTCTGTATTAAATCTTCATCAAGGCACAAAGCAAAAGAAATTTAAAAGTGGACATTCTTTTATTTTGCTTGAAGGATAAGATAAAAGATATAAAATAATTGAGTTGTAGAGTCAGTCCATAAAGAACTGTGAGTGAGGTCAGAATAAACTTGAAATGAGTTACTTGTTATTGGAAACGTGATTTTAAAATGGGAATTTTTTTTTCTGACACTGGCAAACGATGGTCAAGTTTGTATCAAGACTGATCAAAAAACAATTGCAGCCAAAGTTGCTGCCTTTTTTGCATTCATATTTATATAAAATAAGTTTTACCTTCAGTATTTGCAGTATTCCATATAAACTTATGTATCTGTTACTGTCTTCCTTAAATACTAAACTATTCCGCTCACTGTATAAGTAAAAAGCAACCTTCTTGCCCCACAGTCCAATATTTCACCATACAGTGTTTAACAATGATAGTGCCAATATTCGAATTACTGATATTTATCATACCCCATGGTAGGAACCCTCTGCTGTGAGTCAATTTTCATTCATAGGTGTAATTAGGTCTATGTTTGGTCAAACAAATGGGTTCACTGGAAAAAAAATCAAATACTTGACTAGCCTACCATAACCAAATTAGTTTTGTAATTACCTATGGGACATGTCTCCATTAATAATGACTGCATCTATTGTTGAAACAAGATATCAATACAATTCACACCTTAGTTTAATGGAATACCAATATTAGATAGCTCTTGGTGACAGAGTTTAGAAACAGCATGTACAGTTCTGTGTATTACCCTAAATTGCTTGTAGGAGAAAAATCAATGAATCTCTTACGTCAAACTTCAGGGTTTATTTTCATATAGCTGTTGGCGGTACACACCAGAATGACTAAAATGTTCAGCAGCAATGCCATGTTAGTTCCTTGGATGACAAAGCACAGAACAAGTCTAGACTACACAATTCAATTTGTGGGCAAATATCAATGCTGGACAGACAAAGAATCTTAGAGCTACTGAAGTTCATGGCTTTACACACAGCTGGATGAAAAAAAAGGGAGGGAAAGAGTTTTTTTCCTCAATGCTTCATGCTGACATCCTTTATTTTGTCACTTTTTGAAGGAACAACACAGCACAATAGAGGGTGCCAGCACATATCTCCAAGAACTAAAAAACATGTCAATACCCTTCAAAAGTCTTGCAGCAATGTCCTGCCTGCAAATATAAAGAGCAATAAAAGCAAAGACAAAAATCTCGATATATTTGTGAAAGTCGTGATTAAAAAGGAGCTAAATATCTTATAATAACAAAATCAATATTGGTGTCTTGATGTTAAGGTATTATTTAGTGAATGTATAAATTGTACATTTGGACAAACATGCTGAAAGAACAGGAAAAGCTTAACCATCATTACCCAAGCTGTCTCGTTGGAATTTATTCAATTGTTAAATTGATTTCACAACACAACATCACTGAGGTGGCATTAATTTTGTCAACTACTGTTTTGAAGGTAAACGCATTTCCCTTTGTAACAAAATTATTTAAGAAGGCAAATAACAGGGTGACAGATTGTGGAAATAATTGGAATGATATTAGGGAAATTGAAGGAGTTGAGTCTAGTAACTGAATCTAGTGTCTCCTGGAGGAATTGCTGCACCAAACTCTTATTCACTCTGCATCGAAAAAGGCGTCACAATTTATGTACGCTTGACAAGCCAAAGCCTTTGATTACAGAACTGCTTCCCCCCTGTCTGTTGTGTAGACTGAAACATGACAGTACTAATGACAAAATGGGGTTAACATTGAATCTTAGAGATTCAATCCCACCGGACATCTTCTAGTCTTTGTTAGTCTTTGTCTATTTTGTCTGTGTGTGTATGTGTGTGTGTACCACAAGAAGAATGCAGGCTACAGAAGTGTTTGTGCTCTGTGTCAACACAATGTGACTGCAGCCCTGCCAATGTTTGTGGCAATAGATGGACCACAATGCCATGGGAAATCAACTCTATTAGTGTCAACATTGAGATGGCCATTGTGATGTGGGACTGGGAATGGTTGGGCTGTGTGCATCTGCAGCTATCTGGATCTTAAACCTGTGACTTCAAATGATTTTTGCAATTTATGGTAAATTCTTATTACTTACACATCTAAACAATGTGAAGCTAATGTGTGGGGAATGATTGTGTACATATATACATTTATGTTGATAGTGATTTATGTATAATAGCCAGCCTTTGATGGATCCTGGGAATCATCTAAAAATGTATGAATCCTGAAGGTATATTAAACATCCTTAAAATGTAGTTTTTTTTTCATGCAGCAACATGAAGAATATGTGAATCCAGTGAAATTAACTAGATTTCTGCATAAATGTTTGATCAAATGTGATCCGATCTTTATCTATGACACAATATTAGACAAAAACAGTGTGCTTCAGCAGAGGCCCTCAATTACAATTTCTCATTTCTTTATTGAACACAGCCATTAAACATTCACAGTCCTGCAGGAAAAAGTAAGTGAGCTCATTGACTACTTCATCTGAAGCTATTTGGAGTCAGTAGTTTAAGCACCTGGAGTCCAATTACAGAAATGAGTTTGGAAGTGTGGTTTAGCACTATTTAGATTGATAAAAGGCACTCAGACAATTTAAGTTTGTCGTTCATTAGGAGCATGTGCTGATGTGAACCATGCCTTGTGAAAAAAAGAGATCTCTGAAGACATACGATCAGCATTAGTTGATCTGCACAAGTGTGGAAAGGGACATAAAGTCTCCTCATAGTGTTAAGAGATCTAACAGTCTACTTTTACAAAATGTTCTCCAAAGGGAGACAGCACAGTGGGGCAGATGCTCTTCCTAGAAGCAGGCACCCAGCCAAGATGACTCCAAAGGAACAACACAGAATCTTCTCTGAGAAATAAGAACCAACAAGTAACAGGTAAAGGCTTGAAAAGATCAATGGACCTGGCAAACATCTGTGTCCATAAGTTTAGAGTGTGCATGGAAAAACACCATACAAGAAATGTCTGTTCTCCATAAAGAAAATAAAGAAAAATTTCTGCCCACTTAAAGTTTGAAATTTCTAATACGACTGTTTTGTGGACTTAAAGTTGAATTGTTCGGGAGGAACACTCAACACTAGGTACAATGGAAAAACAAACAAACATCTTCAGCATAATAAAGATCATGATTTGTACTTGTTTTGTCCTCTCAGGGTCTGAACAACTTGCCATCATCAAGTGGTATATGAACTCTTAAGTTCATTCTACTATTAAAAATGGCTGATTCCCCCACCAAGGTGAAGGTGATCACTGCAAGAAAGAAACCTCCATGGAGAAATGCTGCACAGGTCAGAGCTGAAAAAAAGAGAGCCTCTAAAAACTGAAAGCAGATGGCAGAAACTAAATTACAAGTTCATTATGACATTAATAAGGAGAAGCTGCACATATATAATATGAAGCTGGGGACTGCAAGACAATCATATTTTTTTATTTTTATTACTTAAAACAATAATTCATGTACTTTGTTCACTACTGTTAAACTAACAAACCCTCCTGAGTCAGTAGACCCTGAAATTCGATCCAACCATCACTGCAAGGAGTTTGTGCCTTTCTCTACTGACAGAATTGAGAAAATCAGACAGTCAATGCTCCTCAGCTAGGCATAGGATAGGTCCTGCCTCTGTGTCCACTTAGAGACCATGGCACAACTTTGTCAAATCATTTATAAGAACCTGGATGACATCATATATCACCTTGATTCCATTACTTGCTTCCCCAATGTTCTGCCAAAAGGTTTTTTTTTGTTTTTTTTAAGCGTTCCACGCTGTATGGCCTCATATCTTGTGGGGATTGTAAATATGTCTACTTTTTTAGCTGACAAACAGCCATTAAGCCATTTTTAAGAAAGAATACTAAAGACGATGTCTTTCAGTCAAGTTTCCAACTACACCAAAGCACTGAGACAACTCTAGTCAAGATCCTCGATGACATCTGCCCTAATACAGAGAGTGGCAACATTTCCATCTTGGTCTTACTGGATCTCAGAGCTGCAGTCAACATGGTTAACCATAACATTGTGACAGAATGATTTAAGAGTTGAGTGGGGTTTTCTGGCACAGCACTTTCCTGGTTTGAGTCCTGTCTAAAAGACAGGGACTGTTTTGTGTCTTTAGATGACTACAAATCAGAGCAAACGACAACAATAACCTGTGGAGTTCCCCAAGGTGCAGTTCTGGAGACTTTGTTGTTTAATATTTATATATTCTCACTTTCTCAAATTATGAAAAAGAACAAAAAAATTCTACCGTAAAAATGCAGATAACACACATCTCTATATAACCATCTCACCAGGCAATGATAATCCAATTCAAACTTGATCCAGTGCATGATCACGTTCAAGAGTGGATCTGCCAGAATTTTCTTCAATTAAATGAAGACGAAACAGAAAAAAATAGTGTTTGGATCCAAAGAAGAAAGATTAAAAATCAGCACTCAGCTTCGACCAGTAAAGCTAAAAACTAACAGCCAAGCCAGAAATCTGGAGCGGATCACATAACTCCAGTTCTTAGATCTTTACACTGCTTCCCTGTCTGCCGTAGGATAGATTTTAAAATCTTGCCGTTGTTTTATTGACCTCTGAGTGGTCTAGACTGATATACAAATCTGATTTCCTGGTCCATTATGAACAAACCAAGCTAGGGCCTACTTTTTGTACCTTGAGTTAGAACCAAACATGGTGAGGCAGTATTCAGCTTTTATGTCCCTCACCTGTGGAACAAACTACCAGAATGAATCAGGGCTGCTGAAACTCAGAGTTGCTTTAAATCAAGGTTGAAAACTTTTTATCTACTGCTACATTTCAGTAATCTACCACAATGCACTATAGCCTTTATTTCTTGCATCTCATTTCTTTTAATCAGTTTCTGTCCTTAATTATTTATTCTGCTTTTAAACACATCTACTTTTTATTGCATTTTTAATGTTTTTTCTGGAAAAGCACTTTGAATGGTATTGCACATCAAAAAGTGCTACACAAATAAACTTGCGTTGCTTTGATGGAACAGGATAAAAACCACCACAGAATGGTCTGAGAAAAAGAAAATCTACTTTTTGGAGTAGCCAGTCAGAGCCCAGACCTCAGAGATAGAGAGACATTGTGGATTGGTCTCAAGAGAGCTTTTCACACCAGATATCCTCCAAGTGTGTCTGAGATGAAACATTTTTGTAAAGATGGATGGTCAAAAATTCCTCCTGAACACAGTGCAGGTCTGATCCAGAGCCACCAGAAGTGATTGCTTGACGATGCTGGTGCCAAGAGAGATTCAACCAGCTTTTAACTCTAAGGGCTGAGTTACTGTATTTTCAAGCCCTTTGAAAATTTAATGGGTTTGCCCAAAAAAGATGCAAAGATGTGTAAACGGATAACACACATGTTACAATGTGTTATCAGTTGAAGCACATTGTGTTTGTTTATTTTTATGATTTCATTGAAGAGCAGATCACACTTTGTGATTAAGTTATTTAGTAAATTCCAAAGAGATCACATATTTTCTCACCACTATCTTTCCTTCTCTCTCTCATTATGAATGTATCTTCTGTATATTAGGCAAGTCTGTGTGAATGGTAGAGCTGATTTCAGGTATATGTGGCTGAATGTGATGTCTCTAATCTGTGTTTTCCACATGTTTGTGAACAACAGCAACTCAAGAACTTGACAACATAGGAATTGCATTTAAAGACAAATGAGAAATTTAATTTTCCAGATCACCTACTAAAACACTTTATTCCCTGACATCCCTGCTTCTGAGTAGTGCTGAAAACCACAAAAGAATATATAACTGGGAACAAAAATAAAACTAAAAATGTATAGCAACAGTCTAGTTCTTTCATATATTGTAAGCAGGTGGCATTGCATTACAGTTAGCCCCAACGGAAAGCAACAGGGACAAAAGGAATTTACAGGGGCTGAAAGTGCAGGCTATGGAGGTACTATCACACTATTTTATCAAGACTGTAACATTTCAAAATGGAAACAGGCTTTGTTGCTTTGAATCCCAGATACTGTACTATTCTCCCTTGAAACTCTGCTCTCACATTTAAAAAGGGGGTTCTTGCATGCTGATATGGTCTACTTCCCCTCAAAAAGGCATTTCTGCACTTGTGTTTGCCACGCTTGTACAAATGTCCTGCTCTCCAGTTTGAGGTCTTTCCCTCACTGTCAAGCTTCTGTACAACCGCATAGTGTCTACTTCCAGAGTTCAGATTATTGCAGTTCTCACAAGTTCAAAACAGAGTTTAATGAGTCAAATAAAGTACTACGGTAACAAAGTCAAAGAATGCCACAGCTTACAACAATTCAAGTCTGTCTGGAACACTAAGCACAAACATTTCGATTTCCATGTATAAATTATTATTATTATTTATGGTTTTTTTTGTTTTGTTTTTTTTGCTCAGCATAAAATTAAAGGGGATTTTCTAGAATGGCTTAGTGAATAAACACAATAATGACAATGCTTGTTTTAATCACAGCTAATCTACCTGTGGGTAGTAGAAATATCTGGGTGCAGCGTACATAGTTCAAAAGCACAAGCGCAAATTTCCTATTCTCATCATGCAAAAAGAAAAAAAATAATAGTATCTTGAATTCTTCCAGTGCTCCCCCCTACTTTGTGTGGACAGACACAAACCCTCGCTCTGTTGGTGACTGGCAAGAAAAATATTTGCTGTGGTTTGGGGGACATGCTGCCCCTATCCACCCGTTTGTTTCCATTTGACGGACCAGGGCTATGCATGAAGACCTCTCTTTCTTTTTCGTTTGTTTGTTTCTTCTTTTTTTCTTAACAGCACACTCACAAGATGGGCATCTAGCAGACGAAGAGGAGATATTCACTGAATATAACAATAGGTGTTCTGGGTTAGAAATGTATAATCCATTAAGCAATGTTTAAAATAAAGAAATGAATGAATTCTCATATACTAGACCTATTCAGATTTGACATCATACACTTGTATCGTGCCTCAGTTATCCTTCACCTTAGAGTTTCTGTCATATTTCCATTATGTGAATCTTACATCTCATCCCACTTTACTCTCCATGCTGCTCTGCAGTGCTGTTCTCCTGAATGTACTGAAAATGTTGACAAGCACAGAGATGCCTTGTTGCTTTGGAATATAGTAAAAGCCTTCAGCTTTTATTCAGCAACTGCACAATGCATATTGAAATATTCCAGTTAGAAAGAGAGCATACTTTAAACTGCATGTAAGAATGGACATGAAGCCTCTGATATTTCAGTAACTTATTATTAAGCAGCATCTGAAAACTGGATTTTCCCTGCTCAGTTGTTCTACCCTTTTAAATGAAGCGAAACAACGTGCATGGACAGAAATGTGTTCAATTTGAGCTACCCAACTCAACCCAAATGTATTTATATAGCCCTTTTTAAAGTCCTGACCAAAGTTTATGAATCAAAACAAGACTCCAAAAGAGACAGATGTTGAAAATGTTATACAGACACATGCACACATGTGTGTATATATATATATATATATATATATATATATATATATATATATATATATATATATATATATAAAAAACAGTTTTAAAATATCAACATTTTCCAAAAGTCAAATATAACTAGCAATAAAATATTAATATAAATAGCAATAAAAACAAGTCCTAAATAAAGCAGAAATGGTCAAATATATTAAGACAAAATAGTCTTTAAATACAAGTAGGAAGTAAAAGAATAACTGATTTCCTCAGAAGAGGTTTGTTGTAAGCTTTGTCTTCATTGCAGCAAGGGTGTCTGTGTTCTGTACCCAAAGTGGAAGCTGGTCCCACAGGAGGGGAAGCCGATAGCTCAAAGCTCTGTGTCCTGTTCTAGTCCCGGAAATTCTAGGAACCAGAAATAGGCTTGCAGTCTGAGAGTGGTCTTGTGGGTTTATAGAGAACAATGAGATCATGTTAACAACACTGTCAAACAACAAGATCCTTACAGTGCTCCCTGCTTTATCCAGATGGGAGGGATCTCCATTATGTGTGTAGCTTTTGGTACCTTAGACTCCAGCTGCAGGGTGATAAGCAAACTGTAGTCTGTGAGTTTCTGAGAGGTAGTTATTTGTTTACCTAGGTAGGCCAAGAGCGGTCTCTTTCAAAACTTATGATGTGAGATGTTTGAGAAATAGTCGACAAGGACTTTTTTTTAATTTATTTTTTTTTCAGGAAGAGCAGTTGACAAACAGTTGGTACAGTTTAATTTTCTAAGTCAAGAAACTCTCAGCCATCAGTTTACAGCTAATGTCCATGGTTTAGAGGAGTTGTAACTGAGAAATAACATGTCCAGGATTACATAATCACTTGTTAACAAGCTGTGCAAGTTCTTCTCCTTTCCTCTTGCTGTTCCATCTGCCCCACATCCACAACATCTTCTCTTCAACTTGTCTGGGGTTTTGGTGTCTCGCTCTAGGCAGAACTGTAGCTTTGGAAAGCTCCATCAACCGCCCTGGCGTGTTAACGACTCTCCTGTTGGAATGGTTACTTGTCATAACAGATGCTAAAAAGAGCCACAAACCAGTAGGCAGCACAGCATCCAAACAGGCATGGAAAAATCTTCCATAAATCAGATCAGTGTTTCATGAAAGAAAAGAGCCCTAAAAGGTACGAGACAATATAAAAGAGGAGAAAAAGTCCACTTGAGTAACTGCAAGAACCTGCTACTAATTTGATACATCCTAGATTCAGCATCTCCCTAAATGTTAATGGACTGTATTTGTACAGCTTTTTCAGCCTTATTTGCACTTAACAGCACAAGCCATAGTCACTCAAATTGCACATCACTCTTGTTAAATGCATAGAGCACCTTTTCTGTTATACACACCCTCCCATACCAGTAACACCACCTGTGGACTTCTACACCTTACCCTAAGGCAGGGTGACAGCATGAAGAGGTTTAATTATTGTACTTACAGACCACTGTGACCTGCTCTTGTTTCACTTCAAAGGATTTTGGGTGAAATGCCTCTGAATGCAGTCCAACCAGCATTCTACCGGAGGTAACTGTCAATGACCAGCTGGTTTGTGGCTATGTGCAACCCCGGACCAAGCTGATCAATGTTTCAGCTTTTGCCTTTAGTCAGAGCCATGCCAGGCTGACAACAGTTTGCTGCAGAGATCAGGCAGAGCTCCAGTCCCTGTCAAGTGGGCTCTGGCATGCCCCGTTTCAGACATTCCTACCAAAACATCGTTAAAAATGACAACAGATTCAGAGTACGTGAAATACATTGGTTTACATGAGCTATGTTAAGCTAAGATAGCTAGCTTGTGAGGACTGAGATTAGGTGGACATGTTCCAACGAATTATCAGGCTTTTTTCTTCCACCCATATTTCTATTTTTTAGATTAACCAGAGTTGGGTTGAGTCAGTTCCAACCTATATTGCATCACTGAGAGAAAATAGGGGAAAAAATGGCTTCAAGGGGACCCCTCGGAACATCTACAGGTGATGTGAATGATATCACAGAGGCTTTGTGCAGTTCTTTGTATAGAGTCTTTGGCCACAATTTAAAAGCAGACTTTTTTGTTTTCTCAATGAGTTGCTGACCAGAGACAATTAGGTGAGCAGTTAGTGGTCTCCTTTAGCTACCAGACTGCTATATGTTAATAACTCAAAGACACATCACACACACTCATACAGACTTAACCAAGTCATTTCTGATGGACTAAGACTAAGGTAGGTGTATCATGGGAAACTATAGCATGCTTGATATCTGGCTAGTTCTCTGTCAATTAGGGCGGTCCTTAAGTCTGTTTAAATCATCACAAAAGCACTTTTGTCATGTCAGTGAGACCTCCCAATGTTATGTCAGTTAAGGGACAGTTATCAAATATTAAAACTAGGATGGGAATCATATCCATCCATCCATCCATCCATCCATCCATCCATCCATCCATCCATCCATCCATCCATCACAGAGGAAATGCAAGGGAAGATTTGGTTACAAGTCCATTGGAAGGACACAAATTATTATTATTATTATTATTACTTTAATAATAATAATAATAATTTAAGGATCACAGTAACATTTATGGACAAATGTATGGCTTCACAGTATTTTGCTATGTATGTTTAACATATGAATATGTAAATGACTGAAATAATTTTTCTGTGAAAAAAGCAATTAAAAGTCAATGGTATAAATATGCATTTATAAACATGTAAGCACTAAAGCACACTGATGAACGATGGGCAAGTGCAAATCACTTTAGAGGAGATCATCTCATTAACCATGCACACTATCAGAGAATACGGGGCGGGGTGGGGGGTGGGATGGGGGGACTTCAGAGAGACTTCATCTCACGATGCAACGTGTTTGTAAGACCGAAGAGCAGTGAATCTTTGTCAAATAATAAATAAATATTAAAAAAGTAAAGACAAACTTTAAAAACGCTAGACCAGTTCTGAACCAGCATTCTCAAACAGGCGTAGCTAAGATGAGCTAAAACCAAAATGACAAGAAGAGAAAAAATATGACGAAGGTTTTAAATAGTTCATGATCTGAACAGTACTGGAGTGAAGTGCTCAGCTCGAGCACTCTAGAGTTATTTGATGGTGTTATAGATGATAGAAGCGGCCAGATAAGTTTTGAAGTCCTCAGAAATATACTGTCTTCTCATGCAGCCCAGCACATTGGACAACACTAGGCAATAAATACAGACAATAACCATTCTGCAACAGCTCTTCATGTGACTATAATAATCACGAAAGCAATTAATCAAATTCAAAATTAGCATTTGCATCTGAGAGCAGGATGATTCATCAACACATTTGTACTGTATTCTTTGAAATGACAAACTCAAATACATTTGAGAATTCCCAGAAAACAATTATTTTTATCTTTGCAGGGCCAGAAACTGCTGTATAAGTGACACATAGTCGAATACATTATATTAAAAAGCACAAACATCTCATTTGATTTCTCTGGAACGCCTCCAGCGGCACAGTCTACAGCACAATTTCGTTGAAAACTGAAGAAACTAATTTCATTTTGACTGATGGACATTTCAACCTTAAGGCCGTCCACTAGATCAGTGCTTGTGAATTAGTAAAAAGCTGCTGTAGTATTGGAGTCCGTGTTGAAATATTGCAAATAAACATTGAATGTGACCCAAATTCTTTACTATGTGTATATATATATATATATATATATATATATATATATATATATATATATATATATATATATATATATATATA